>SRLM01000061.1:53911-158060 GCA_015708895.1 Populus ilicifolia | reverse complement strand
TATTATTATTATTATTATTATTATTATTATTATTATTATTATTATTATTATTGCTGTTATTACTATTATTGTTGTTATTGTTGTTATTATTATTGTTGTTGTATTGTTGTTATTTATAATTTGTACAATAACGTCCCTGTGGTTCGACCCCGGTCTTGCCGGATTATTTATTACTTCGACACTCCTGCACTTGGGAGAAGACATCAATTTTTTCATCGTGTCAAGCTCATCACATAAGAAATATTTGTGTTTTTGGTGGATTTAGTCCTAGGAAAGAAGAGAAGTTTTTAGAATTAGCAAATCATCTTGATTAAATACTAGGTGAGAGAGAGATTCATTTAGTGTATGTGGGAGATAGTTTTTGATTAATGGGAGGAGTGTTAATAGTTGAATTTTTAGAAGGTAGTCAAGTTTTGGGGGTCGTCCTTAAAATTTTAGCATAAGGAGACATCATTGAAAAAACAATTAGAGAGGAACTACAAATCTACATAATGTTTGCTCGAATAAATGCAATGTTTAACTATATTGATGCCTTCATTGCTTTACCAGGTGGTCTAAACATATTGAAAGAGATCTTTTATATTCTTTCTTGGGCCCAATTGCACATTCATTATAAATCTATAAGTCTGTTAAATGTTAATAGTTATTATGACAAGTTGTTATTATTTTTTGATCATGCCGTGGAATAGGAATTTCTAACATTTTCGGCATGATAAATCATATTCTTTGCTACTACTGCTAAGTAATTGATTGACTAAATACAATCTTTCTTTCCTATAATTAATCCCTCAATGAGTTGCATAAATTGGTCATCTAAGAAAAGCCGTGAAAAGCTATTGGACCAATGCTTATTAAGTGGGTTAAGAAGAAAAACTTAAAGGAATCAAACATTGCACTATATATGTATTAGTATCTGCAACTCGAGTTACTAAACTTGAAGGAATGTCTCAACACATAATACCCTAAGACCAATTGGTCTAGGAATCATTAGCCGAAAGCTCATTATATGGGTTAAAGAAGCATTATGTTTTAAATTACATGTATATATATTAAAAAATAAGAAAAAAAGAGGAAAAAAATATAATCACAACCCAAGGAAGTTAACCTTAAACATTTAAACAAAATTTTTGTTTTCTTCCAACAAAAGCCCCATAACTATGTGATGATATATTAATCATTAAAAAAAAGTTTATTAATATCTTGTTTAAGAGTTATTGAGCATATATATAAATTTAATGAAAGTTTGTTTATGGATAGATTAATGGAAGTTGAATGATGAATATCTTGCTTTGAGGAATTTATAAATTATTTTTTTATTTTAATGCTTTGATTATTAGGGACTAGTAATAAACTGGTTGGGAGGGTATAACTAGTACTTAAAAGTGCATTTTTATTAAGGTTTTATATCATCATTTTGCACTTTAAGCATTCATAACTCCTTAACTAAAGTATGTTTTATAATAACATATCTAATAATATAAGATAACTTTAATTTATGGTAAATATTCATCTTAAATGCAGGTCTATCATATAAATGAAAGGATTAATTGATGAGTTTAACAACTAAAATTGAAAGGACAAAGAAATGACCAAACTTAGAAAAGAGAGATGTTGGTGTAGTCCAAACCAGAATACTATTCAGTAATTGGGTTATATCTAAAGCTGTGGATCTCAGATTTAGGTTTACTTTATATGGATGGAAAGGTAAGACATAGACCTACAACTTTTATGTAAAGTTCTGGTTTTAAAAAGGTCTTTTTCAAGTCCAAATTATAGCAACAACAAAGAAGTCTGAATCTATCCTACAACCCAGACACTGTTTAGTGTTCAGCCTATATCCAGAGTTCTAGAAATTCAAATGATCTCCATTTATTTTTCTAGAAAGCTGAGATAATTTCTTACAACTTTTATTAAGAGGTCTGATTCAAATTCTAACATTATCAATGATGTTTTGGGTTGACAAGAGACGATAAGGATTGTTATCAAGTCAAGAGTTGGCCACCCACTCATCAATTAGTCATCAAATCAATAGTTTTTAATTTTTACCTATAAAATAAAGCATTTACCATGCATTTAGGTATCTTGGTTTCCAAATCAAGATCATGCTTTTACTTTCACTCTTTATATTGCTTATGTTTTGCTTTCATTAATATCAAGTTTATGCCTTTCATTTCTTTTTCTTTACTTAATTAACTTTTATCTTATTTATATTCTTATTTCATTTATTATATTTCTTTTTTTCAATATGTTTAGTTAAGTTTATTATATCAATGTGAAAAGGTTACACTAATGGTGTAAGAATAAATATAATATAAACTCAACATAGACCTTAATGTTTGATACTAATATATTTTATTTTTGTTATCTTGTTTATTTTTAATACTTTGCTTGTTAAATGGTTAATCTAGATTTATATTATATAACACTTGGTAGAACAAATACTTGGCATTTTCATAGCCCATACTATATGATATAACTGACACCTATGCTATGAAAGGAACTTGATTTATTGCTAACATAAGTTATAATCATAAATGCCTAACAACATTTACAAATATTAGTATTAATTGAATAAGATAACTAATGTAGTCATATTAACAATTTATAATCTGATTGGAACCTCCTTTTTGTGTGGTTTCTAATTGAATAATAAGAATTTATACTATAATTGTTTGACATACCATTAGTGGATCCTTTAACCTTGACATTTGTTGTTATGATTGTTTAATCCTTACATTGATCTTCTATCTTAAAATTCTGATCAACTTCTTCTTCTTCTTTTATTATTATTGTTGTTGTTGTATTGTTGTTATTTATAATTGATACAATTAACCTCCTTGTGATTCAATCTTGGTATTGCCGGATTATTAATTACTTCGACACTCTTACACTTGGAAGAAGACATCAATTTTTTAGTCATTTCATCTTTTCTAAAGTTGTACATATCTCTACTAAATGTATTAGTACCTGCGAGGTCATAATTTTGAGTATTTTCAGCTAATAAAATTTTAAAACTCCATTTCTTCATCAGGATCTTTATCTTCAAAAGTTCTATTACATATCAATTCAATCATTTGTTTTGTTTTTATATGTTAACCCTTCATAAAAATATAAAACTAATCTCCATGTTTCAAAACTATGATGAGAGCAAGTATTAAGCAAGTCTCGATACCTATCCCAATATTGATAAAATATTTCTCTTAGTTTTTGAGTGAATGTAGTGATTTATCATTGGAAAGAGTTTGTTTTATGAAAAGGGAAAAATTTTTTTAAAAACTATCGTTGCATTTTATCCCAAGCACGAATAGATCATGATCTCAAATTTTATAGCCATGTTTTAGCTTTATCTTTTAATGAAAAAGGAAAAAGCATTAATTTGATTGTGTTTATGTTATAATTTAAGTTATTATAGGTGTTACAGGCCTTCTTAAATTCTCTTAAATGTAAGTATGAATTTTCTAAATCTAAGTCATGAGAAGTAAGTAAAAGTTGAATAATATCTTGTTTAAAATTAAAAAAGATGCATTATGAGGATGCACTTGTTCTTATGGGATTTTTGTAGTTTCTAAGTGTTTTAACACGATTGTTCTCATTATGAAGCAATTGATTATCTTTTTTAGCTATATTTTCTAAAAATGATGAGGATACCCTACAAAGTCTAGCACTTAATATACATGATCAAACTCTAATGCACGTGTAAGAAGACAATAAAAGGAAGAAAATAAAAGAAAAAAAGAAACAAAACAAAAGAAATAAAAGTTAGATACAAGAAAAGTAAATAGAGAAAATAAAATAAATATTATAATTTATATAAGAATTTACCTCCCCAACAATGACGTTAAAAACTTGATACGACAAAACAATTGATGTCTTCTCCTAAATGTAGGAGTGTCGAAATAATAAATAACTCGACAAGACCAAGATCGAAGCATAGAGAGGTTAACTATAATAATAATAATGGTGGTGGTGGTAGTGGTGGTGGTGATAATGAGTTAAAAAGGACTTTGAGATGTAAGATTACTATAAAGACTACACAAGGATAAAATAATTATTAAGGTTAGAGGATTTATTAATAGTATTTCAAACAATTGTATTATATTTTTTTTATTACTCAACTGGAAACCACACATAAAGAAGGTTTCAGTCGGATTATATATTGTTAATATAATTATATTAGTTATCTAATTCAAATAATGTTAATATTTGTAAATATTATCAGGTATACATGATTATAACTTATGTTAAAAACAAATTAAGTTCCTTTTATAGCATAGTTGTCGGTTATATCATACGGTTAGGCTATGAAAGTGCTAAGTATTTGTTATATCAAAGATTATACAATATAAATCTAGATTAATTATTTAACAAGTAAAGCATTAAAAATAAACAAGATAACAAATACAAAACATGTTAGTATCAAACATTAAAGTCCATGTTTAGTTTGCACTATGCTTATTCTTGCACAAATAGTGTAACATTTTCATCTTGACATAATAAACTTAACTAAACATAATAAAAGAGAGAAACATAAATAAACAAGATAAAAAATATAAATAAGATATAAGTTAACTAAGTAAAGAAAAGGAAATAAAAGATATAAATAAGATATTAATGAAAGCAAAACTTAAGCATTATAAAAATATAAAGAAAAAGAGAGAGAATATAATCTTGATCTAAAAATCAAGATGCCTAAATGTATGAAAAATGGCTCCTTTTATGGGCCAAAATTTAAAACTATTAATTTGTTGACTAATTGTTGAGTGGGTGACCACATCTTAACTTGGTGACAATCTTTATCTTATTTTCTAAATAAAAAGTCATTTCTAACATTAGAATTGGAATAGAGTATCTCACAAAAGTTCTAAGAAATTATCTTGTCTTTCCAATAAAAAAAAAGGATCATTTGGACTTCTAGAATTTGAGATATAGGTTGAATACTGAACAATGTCCAGGCTGCAGAATATATTTTGACTTCTCTATTGTTACTACAATTAGAACTTGAAAATAACCTTTTTAAATCTTAGATTTCGTATAAAAGTTTTAGATCTATATTTTAACTTTCTATCCATATAGAGTATACCCAAATTTAAGTTTTATAGCTCCAGATATAATCCAATGACTAAAAGTATTCTAGTTTGAACTGAACCAACATTTCTTTTCTAATCTTAACCCTTTCATTGTCTTTTTATTTTCAATAGTTAATCACATCAATCAATTCTTTGAATTATAAGATATGCCTGCATTTAAAATGATTATTTACTATAAATTAAAGTTATTTTATATTATCAGACTTGTTATTAGAAAACATGTTAAAGTTAAGTAGTTATTGATACTTCAAGTGCAAAATGATGATATAAAACCTTGATAAAAATATATTTTTGAGTACTAATCACATCCCCCTGTAAGTTGAGTGTGGAATTAATACAAACATGAAGCTTTTAACAAAAAAATATGAATAGGGACTAAGATAGATTCTTTGTAAAAATGTCAGCAATTTATAGGTGTGATGACACAAATTTATACTGAATAATCCTTGAAACTGCTAACTCATGAATTAAGTGATAGTCAAGAGTGATATCTTTCAACCTTTTGTGAGAAATTAGATTGAAAGTAAGGAGAAATGCACTCTTATTATCACAAAGGAGTAATAGCTTGTGCAATAAAGAGATATTGAGATCATGAAGAGGATGAGTTAGCCAAAGAACTTTAGAAGCTGTGTGAGCCCAAGGTATGATACTCAAATTCACAACTTGAACAAGAAATAATATGTTGTATCTTAACACTCCACAAGATGAGATTAACACCCATAAATATTGTATACCTAGATGTGTAGCAATGCATATTAGCACAACTTGTCCAATTAGCATCAGAACAGGCAGTAAGAAAAATGGTTGAAGAAGTGGAGAAAGAGAGACCATAATGAAGAGTATCTTTGACATACTAAAAGATATGTTTGAGGGCTTGAAAGTGATACACTGTAAGAGATTACATATGCTAACTTATATAATTGACAACATTAAAAAAATCAAGACAAATGATAGTTAAATATTACAAAACACCCACCATGAAATGAAATAGGTGGGATCAATGAAGGCATCACCACTGCTGGATAATTGTTGTGAGACAACCATAGGAGTTGACGTTGTCTTGCAATCAAGAAGCAGAGTATGGAAAAGGATATTATCGGTATATTTTGCTTGACTAAAAAAGAAACCATTTGTAGAGGAGGAAACCTCAAGGCCTAGAAAATAATTCAATGTGCCCAAGTTCTTTGTGGCAAACTAAAAATGAAGTTGTTGAGTAAAATGTCAAAGGAAATGAGTATTGTTGCCAATAACAACAATGTCATCAACGTAGAGCAATAGATAAAGAATGATGTTGGATCAAACACAAACAAAGAGTGGGGGGCCGACAGTGCTATAAGTAAAACCAAGTCGTAGCAGAAAAGAACTAAACTGATAGAACCTAGCCTAAAGGGCTTGTTTCAAGCCATAAGGAGCCCTTTTTAGCTTACAGACATGATAAGGAAATTACATATTATCATAATTAGAAGGTTGCTTCATATAGATAATTTCATTTAACAGACCATTAAGGAAGGTGTTTTTGACATCTAATTAGTAGAGAGGCCATTGATAAGAAAAAACAAGAGAGATCACAAGTCATATAATAGAGGTCTTAACAACAGGGCTAATGGTGTCGTGAAAATCCAAACCAGAAACTTAGGAATAACCTTTAGTAATAAGGTGAGCTTTGAGATGATCAATAGTACCATCAACTAAATATTTGATACAAAAAACCCACTTAGAGCTAATGATATTAGTATGAAAAATACGAGGAACTAAGTCCCATGTTTCATTAGAGGAAAGAGCATCCAATTCTTCATTCATAGCAGCAACCCAACTAGATTGTTTAGAGATGTAAAACTTTGTGGTTCTAGTGTAGTAAGGCATGGACAAAAGGTGAAGGTAGCAAGGATGTAATAAATGAGTGATGTTTAGGTTAAAGACACCAGCCTTAGCTTTAGTGATCAACAAATGAAGATTAGTAGAAACTCTAGAAGGAAGTGTAGACTGCTTTGATTATAGAGAAACAACAAATAAGGGTTTTGTTGTAATAGGGAAAACAATGGACTCGGTTGGGGAAGCACCTGTGGCAGTAGATTCAGAGGACAAAGGCTATACAAAACTACCTGCAAGATCAGTAGTACAAGGAACACAAGATGATAAAAAAGGTGTAATAGAAAGTGATGGAAAAGATTGTCGAGTTTTAGAAGAAAAAGAGGTGACAACAAGTTTAGAAAATGATGAACTAAGTAGGGATGTGGGATCACAAAAAAAGGATGGATTAGTAAATGAAAAATTAAGCTCATCAAATTGGGCATGACAGGTGATATAAATATGTTGTATAGCAAGATCAAGGCATCGAAACCCTTTGCAAGACATGCTATACCCAAGAAAAATGCAAGCAGTGCTATATGGAGCAAATTTGTGAGATAGGTAATCTTATAAGCAAGGAAACACATGATAAGCCAAAGGATGGAATTCTACATACGTGGGTGGCTTACCAAATAAAAATTTATAAGGAGAAAGGTTATCAAGGATAAGAGAGGGCAATCGATTAATGGTGAAAATAACAATACTAAATACGTTAACCCAATGTGATAAAGGAACATGAGAATGGAATAAAAAGGCAAGAGACCAATTTCAATGATGTGGCGATGCTTACGTTTAGCATGACCATTTTGGAAAGAAGTGTAGGGACAATACATTTGGTGACGAATACTAAAAGCATGAAGATAGGATTGGAATTGATTGCTTGTAAATTCAGCTCCCTCATCGCTTTGAAAGGTTTTGATTTTGCATGAGAACTGAACCTTAACAAGAGTTTGAAATTGTTTAAAAATCATAAAGGCTTGGGATTTTAATGTCATTGGTAAAACCAAGTGAAATGCGAGTGATCATCAACAAATATAAAATAATAACAAAAATTAGATGAAGATGTAATAGAAGCAGATCCCCATATATCACAGTGAATAGGGTTTAAAGCATAAAAAATATGCTGATCATTAGCATTAAAGGGTAGTTTGTGACTTTTAGCAATCTGACAAGCAACACAAAAGGTAGGAGAGGGTAGTGAAGAAGTAATAGAAAAATAACTTTTTTATTTAGTAAGAAAATAACAGAATGTAAAGCATGACCTAAATATGCATACTAGATATCGTAAGAGGCACATAGAATTACTTTTAAGAGAAGAAACAAATGCAAATTGTCTATGTTCTAGCACATATAGACCACCTTTAGGACGATGACCAGTTGTCACCATCTTTCCTGTATTGCGATTCTGTATAAAAAACGAATGTATCAACAAAAGTAATAGATAAAGGATAATCAGAAGTTAATTTGCTAATAGATAACAAATTTTTAGTAAGCTGGGAAACAATTAAAACGTTCAAAAGATTAATGTTTGCAGAAAGGGAAAGGGTACTAATACAAGTAATGGAAAGGGTACTAATACAAGTAATGAACAAAAAGGCTTCGTTACCTATTATTGCACAATCCTTACCATTATATGGTTGAACCTTGTCCAATTAAGAAGACTCTGGCGTCATATGTGTAGCAGCTCTAGTATTAGTATACTAATTAGCTGCAATGTTATGTAAAGAACAGGGAGATAAGGATTCGACAGTGTTGGCAAGGTTAACAACCTTTGTATAACGATCAAGACAATGTGTAGCTGTATGGCTAGTATTGTGATAGATCTAACAACAATAAGAATTTTCACGTCCCTTGCCATGTTCAGGAATGCAGGATCCTTCTCCTCTGCTATGAAACTTACAGAAACCTCCATTTCGTGTTGGATTGAAGTGGCTTTTACTGACAACAAAGGCAGTAGATGAGAGAGCAGGTGTTTCAAGTGACTTTTAAATAATTTCAGAACCTTTAGCATTGGAGACAAGATCTCGAATGGAAGGTAGAGGAGAAATAAATAATTGAATGCATGGTTGAGAAGTTTGCAAACTTAGAGCCTAGGCCATAAAGAAACTAGTGAATTTTATCTATTTCGTCAACAGGAGAGCCCATGGAAGCAAGTTGATTGTAAAGTGCTATAAAGGAACTAGAGTGCTCAATAGCATTACAAGATCCTCATTTTAAATGTTGCAGGTCATCTTTAAAATGAATTTCAAGAATTTCGGATCGATGACTAAAGGCAAATTCAATCGCAGTCTATACTGCATAAGAAGTAAAGAGACCAAGGACTTCAGCCATAGCTTCCTCGGTCAGGGATGAAATAAGAAGCATAAGTAGGTGTTGGTCTTCTGATTTCCAGATGGCACGTTTAGGATTGGGAATACTAGTTGAATTAGAAAGGATGGATTTCGATGGCCCATGTAGAGATCCATCAACATAACCAAGTAGGTTTTTAGAATTTAGGAATTGCAGAATCTGATTTCGCCAGAAAAGATAATTCTTAGAAGAAAGCTTGATGGTGATCATATGAAACAGTTTTTGAAAAGAAAGAGAAAACTTTAGAGCAGTTAAAGCCATTGGTGCGATGAATTTGAATCCTATACTACTCTGATACCATGAAAGGAATTGAAAAGCCACACTTGTTTTGTGGTGAGAGAGTTATATATAAAGACAATGTGCAGGTATATAGTTACAATAGAAAACAATAACTAAACAAATGTTTATATTTATCGGGCTATATTATCTCTTACAGTTATGGAGAGTGACGTGGTGTACTCCATTCATTATCAACTTCCACCAAATTCATAATTTTCATACTATAAAATAAAATTTTAAAATAATAGGGAAATGAAAAGAAAATCAATATAATATGATAGCCAAAAAAGCAATCGCAAATTCTTTATATTTCTCTAATCAGTTTCAACAATAATTTTGAATAGCCTTGTTTCAAAGTGAAATGATAGATTTCTTGTAGGTAATATTTATAAGAAAATATTGTAGTTTTTTTTTTCTTTTGTATACACGCACGCATGCGTGTGCGCGAACATCTTTTACATGAAAAGGTGTATTTATAAGAATCTTCCATTGATGTTTATTGAAAATGTTTAAATATATTCAAGTAAAATATTGCATTATAATGATGTAAATACTACTATTTTTATTAAATTTATTTTACTAACTCATACAGCAATTTATAAGAGGTAGTAAACCAATTAATCTAATAATGGTAAAGATCTAATGTATTTTGATCGTTCAAATGTGTTAATATCCAATGTATTATGAATTATAGAACTTTACTAATAAGTGTCACGTTTAATGTTAGCAAATCCAAATTGAAATATTGGAAAATTATACTTAATTAAAATCAGTGAAATCTAATAAATTTTAACTAGTTAAACTAGTTGATTTTGTATTGAATTAGTTGTAAAATAAGTGTGTAAAGTGTAAATTTTGAGATTCTAACATGGTACCTCCTCCCTTTTTATTATAATTACATTTAACATTCATTCTTGATTCTGTAAGGAACTAGATTGGTGAGCTTTTAAACTATTAAGTATGATTAGCATTATTATATTTATTAAAAAACTTTATGGTGACTAGGAAATAATGTATAATCTAATTGAGGTCTAATCTAGAGTAAGATGGATTTTTTTTCTTTCTAATATGTTTTTATATATCTACAAAATACTAAAAAATATCATGTAATCAAATGTAAGTATTTAATAATTCGTTTCTAAAAATAAAAAACAAAAACAATATGGTTTAATTGATAAGTAGGTGGGATACTTGAGGGAAAAGGCTAATTCAAGTTTGAGACAGAAAAAAATCAACCTAGTCCTACGCCCTCTATAATATTAGGGTTTTTTAATAATAATTTTTAAATTGAAGATTAAAAATATCTTTGAATCAACCTATTAACTAAATTAGATTTTATTTAACAAATATATACTAAGTTGAACCAAAATTTTATTTTTAACCAATAACACGAGAACCTTGGAGTATGAGAAGAAGTATATGACACCCACCATAGTCAACTTTTATGTAATTTTTGCGTATTAATTACTTGGATTTACTGTCCAGCAAAAGATTTTTCTATTTATTTTATATGTATATTAATCAAATATTAAAATATAATAAAATCTTTTAGTATTAATAGACTTGAACACTACACAACTAAGATATTATTTTAAAAAATAGATTTTTTTCAAAAAGAATGGGAGAACTATTTACTAAGTCAAGCCAAATTGTTGTCTTTAACCAAAACCTTTTTTTTTTGGATTCGATAAAACTTCATTCTCTAGAAAATATATTTTATGGGCCTAGATGAGTGAATAAAAACTCTAGTTGTCTCATACTCATACAAAAAATATACACCCTAACTCAAACTTGAGATCTGTTGTACAAATCTTAAATTCTTTATCATCACACTACGTCCTTTAGAGACTTTTTACCAATAACACTCAAACCTTAGAGTATAATAGGAAATATATGACACCTATCACAATCAAATTTTATGTATTTTTTCTTGTTAATTACTTGCTATTATTGTCCCATATAATATTTTGTAATTATTTCATATGTATACTAATGAAATATTAAAAATATAATAAACTCTTGGAGTATTTATAGATTTGATTGCCATATAACTGGATATATAATTTAAACAAAAAAGAATAAATATGTTTTGTGAAAATGGAATGGAATAAATATTTACTAAGTCTAGCTAAATTGTTGTCTTCAATCAAATATATTTGAACCTTGAAGAGGAAGTAAGTGACATCTATTAAAGTAAACTTTTACATATTTTTGCTTCTTAATTACTTGCTATTAGTTTCCAATACAATATTTTTTTTTCTTTTTATTTACTATGTATATTAATGAAATATTAAAAATATAATAAAATCTTTGAGTGATTGTAGATTTGAACACTACACAACTAAGATATGATTTAAACAAAAAATAATAAATAGATTTCATCTAAATGGAATGGGTCTAAAATTTAGTAAGTCGAGCCAAGGTTTTCTCTTTAACAATGGCATTTGAATCTTGGAGCATGAGAGGAAGTATATGGCACATACTATAGTAAACTTTTATGTATTTTTATGTCTACTTGCTATTGGTTTCAATGCAATATTTTTCTATTTTATATATAGTGTGTGTATTAATAAAATATTAAAAATATAATAAATTCTTGAAGAATTTATAGATTTGAATGCTAGATAATTGAGATATGATGTAAAGAAAAAATTAACAAATAAATTTTGTCCAAAGAGAATTGGACTAATATTTACCAAGTTGAGCCATATTATTGTCTTTAAACAGTGATGTGAAGTATAAGAAGTATTTTTGTGTTAATTACTTGCTTTTAGTGTCCAATAAAATATTTTTCTATTCATTTTATACATATGTTAATGAAATATTGAAAATAAAATAAACTCTTAAAGAATATATATAACACTTATTTGTTGAAATTCTTTAAATATTTTATATTTGAAGTTTTGATGTTTTCGATGATAAGTTTTTTATTTTTAAGATTTTATTGCTTATCATGTGGTGTAATTTTTTTTTTCAACTTCAAATCGATCAAGCAAGGCTAACATTTATATACAAAGGAAAGTTTAAGTTTCAAATGAAAGATCATCTTTATATGTTATTCATAAATAAGAATATATCCCTTGTTTTCTCCTTTGATCTTTGAATATTTCTTGAATGATAACCATGACTAGAATCACCCTTCACATTGAAGATATGTTTTGAAAGATAATTGATGGCATCCTTCAAATTGAAAGAGATAAGAGAAATGTTAAAAGAAAAGGAATGTTATGAAAGAGAACCAACAAATAATCAAGTAAAAAATTCAAATGAAAAAAAGAAAGAAAGAAAGATAAATAGCTATATAAAGTGTCCCTTGTAATGATGTGAAGTCCAAACTTGAAGATAAAAGGTAAGAGACAAAGCAACATATACAATTAGGAGAATTATAATTAAAATGAGATCAATTATTAAGATAAAAAATTCAAGGCAATAAGTTCAAAAGATCTGCACATAAAATCAATAATTTTATATCTTTAGACCCTTAAACACTATTTAAATTTTATGTATATTTTCTTTCATAATCATAAACCATAACCTATATTATAAGCATTCAAAAGTTATTTTTCATCACAAGCAACTTGTTTTATGTTAGATGGTATTGATCTCAAAAAAGAAAAGAAAAAAAAAACATGTTTATACACCATATTTACAAAACATTAAATTGTGCAATAAACTAAGCTTTACACATCATGACATAAGATGCTTTTTTTTTGAAAGCTAAAAATTTACTTTTAAGAATTCAACTTTTTATTTCCAAAATAATATTTTATTTATCAAAGAAACCACCATAGATAACAAAAAATTTAGGATAACCATTCTTTTATCATAATCCATGTCAATGCTTATCTCATTATACACTAATAGAAATACTCAAAAGTTACGATATGATATTAAATGATGTGTTTTGAATTCTCAACTAAAGAATTTTAATATTCACAAAGTACTTTCAAATTTACTATTTAAGGATTTCATTTCAACCATAAGATTTACACAAATATAATCAATAAAATATCTAGATTTATCATAAAAAATAGATCAAATACACAAGTCTAGCCTTTTATAAGACTTATTTACTTTTCATTTTTGATAATTCTTAAATACTATTATAAATTTTTATTCGTATCTTAATAATTTTTTATATTTTCTGTAAAAATAATAAACATTAAACAATTATTTTAATGCTTTTTTATTATATTAATTACCAAAATAGTGGAAATTTGAAGGTTTCAATCCAAATATTTAATAACTCGAGAATTATATAGTTCAAGGGTTTTTTTTTTTTCTTTTTAAGTTTTAGCCCAATACTCAAAACAAAACCCATTAGCTCTCATGGGAACCTCAAACCATTACTTGTAGAAAATGGAGCTTTCTCCAGGGTGTCACGAAGGATAATTCATCGTTTATCATAGATTTGGTTCCCGAAGGGAACGTTGTTTCTTTGTCCTATTATTGCAACTCTAGAATTAGCATATGGAACTGCCAAATTAACTCTTCTTTTACCCTAAATGTTCATCTGCTGCAACTTGCCTGTCATCTTGCCTTGTGTTTTTATTTTTATTTTTTTTAAATATAGTAGCAAGGCTGCCTCTCGTCGTAGTTTGTTTTGGCTTTCCAATTTTGTTTGTTTTCCTTGCAATTAATTATTGGCATTGCTTAAGATCTGCATGCCATCTCCAGATTATGAATGGTTGAATGTTTAATGTTCATTAAAAGAGAAAATGAAGGTAATAAAATTCAATATCTTAACAACATAATCTATAAAGATTTCCAAGATTTTGGAAACCAGATTTGGAGTGATTAGATTAGATTGTAGCAACATGTACACAAACAGTTGTCCATTTCAAGAACACGAACTCCATTAATTGACCAAAACTAACTAATGGCGGGATCAAACTGCAAATTCATCTCAAGTACTGTCAAATTTTGAATGAACACAAGATGTCTATATTGGTGAGTTTTAATTAACTAGTTACAGAGAAGAAATGAAATCGATGGTATTGCGTTTGTACATCAGGAGAAAACTGTGTGCTCAATTGGGAATCATAGAACTCCTACCTTTCTCATAGCTTGTGAAAGTAAATCTTCCTGTAGAAATGGATCTCTTCATTCCAAAGGGACCACTAACTAAACCCAAGATCCCACCTCCTCCATTCTTCCGGTAATCATCAGTACCCTCATCATCATCTTCACTAGAGCGTAATATATCAGCAACGGAAGTGTGGTTTTGAGAAAAATTCGATGAAACAGACCTTCTAAGTGGTTGGATCGGATCGCTAATTTGTAATTCCGTAACAGTCTGCGAACTTTCAAGATCTTGATTAACCGGAGTCTTGGGAGTATCATCACCGATAACAGGACTGACAACACCCTCTTGCCGAAAAGTACTCCCTTCTAAATCTTGAATCACTAAAACAGCATCATTAGTCCCATGCTGGTAAAGTGTTGAAACATTAGTTCTTGGCAGATTTTGTTGGACTGGCTCAGGTACAGCTGGTGCTTCAATGGGCAAGATATTAGCCGGAGCAATATTGGCACGGCATAGAGGACAACTTGCATGAGATTTGAGCCATGTATCAATGCAAGGGAGATGAAATGCATGGCTACACTTCGGCAAGAGCCTTAAGCTCTCATTTTCTTGAAATTCACTTAGACAAACTGAGCACTCTGTGCCATCAACGAAACCATCACCTTTCTTGTACTTGCATACTGTGATAGACTTTACAAGTGCCTCATCTAATCCACCAGCAGGGATTCCTTGCCATGCTTCACTAGCCATTTGATCATGGTTTTCATTCAAATCAGTGGCACCATCTCCCTGGCCCCGCCGCCTACAATACTTGGATATGAGAGTATAGTATGTTACCAAGATGAAAGCACTTGCCAGGATACCGATAACTGCTATAATAAGAGGAGACAAATCAGTATTAGAATCATCATCACCAAGAGTAAAAGGAGGTGGAGGTGGGAAAATGATGTAACACCGTTGTGGACAATAAATGCTACAGATTCCCTGTGAGCAATCTCTATAGGTACTATATGGTGCCCAAGGATTTTGGTTGCCAGTAGTAGAACTCATTTTTTTTTCTTTTTTCAATCTTGGTACACCTCTAAATTTGCAGCAGTTCCTGCATGATATGCTTTCATCAGAATATTTACAAACAAAGCTTGTGACTAAAAAAGAAAAGAGGGGAGGAGGGGGGAAAGCAAGTGGGATTAGAAAAAGAAAGTATGAAAACGAGGAGCTTAAGATTGGAAGATAAGCAAAGGAAGAGAAGGGAAGTTGGTGTGTCTCCTCCTTCTTGGTCCTTGTACTTTAAGAGTTTCTTCTATCCTCTCTTTACTTTTCTTTTTTCTTTTGTTTTTTTGCTTTGCTTGATGAGGGTTTGATTGGATGGTTGTATATGGACTTAATTGTTTTTTTCCCCTTAAATCCAATGATCATTAATTAATGGGTGAAGTACCGTCCAAGCTTCAATGGTTGGTAAAGTATAGGTGAGTGGCCTCTAACTCGCATCTCCTGTGAAAGCTACCACACATACAACCACAGCTGCATCGCTGGTATATTCGGAGAGATATTAGAAAAGTTTCATTTTTTATTTAAAATTAATTTTATTTTTGTATTTCTATATTATTATGATGTATATATATATATATTAATATTAAAAATAATTTTTTAAAAAATAATTATTTTAATAAATTTTTAAACAAAAATACTTTAAAGTGTAACTGCTATCATATTTTCAAATATTTTTATAACAGTTTTGAAAATTTTAATTTTTTTAATTATTTTAATATATTGATATTAAAATTAAAATTTTAAAAAATTACTTTAATACAATAATTAAAAAAAATAACCATTATCTCCAACATCCTAAAAGCATGTTTAGAAATCTTGACCCGTTTACTTTAATTTCAAGCTTTTCAACCCTCACACTTTCAGATCGTGGTCATATTTGGTCATTAGCTTCCTATCATGTGCAAACATACAAGTGGATGAAAGGGCTACGTGGGGACCATAAATGGAAAGCGTGTATTGTGCAAGGACCGGTATGTCTAAAACTACAGTAGAGGGGGTTACAAGAACTGAATCTAAAACTTGGAGGACTACAAGTATATAAATAGAGCCCTCGGGAAAGCGATGCAAGGCAATTTAATGTGTGAATTACTGAATATTTTGTGGAAGTTTGTCACACACAAGCTTGCGAGTCATGAGGGGTTGGTCATCGAAGTTTTAACTTTTGTGTAGACTTCCATGCCAATGACTTCCGTGGACTTTATAAAATTTTGGGATAAGAGAAGAAATGGCAAGAAAAGAAACGTATGAATACCCTTTCTGTACAAGCACAAAACTAACCGAAAAATAATGGGGAAGGAAGAATCTTTTTATATTTTTTTTATTGTTTCAATATATTAATTTCAAAAATAATTTTAAAAAAATAAAAACATATTATTTAACATATAAAAAACCGTAAAAAATGAAAAATATGAAATATGATTTTAAGGTATGAAAAAAATATATTTTTTAAAAACCATACCAATATCTCTGATGCTATGCATAATTTAACATAAATGATGAAATGTGCCATGTGAGCATGAGGAGGGTCACATCCTGGGCCGGTTGTTGACAAGTACTTTTCTTAATTCGCAATCATGTTTGTTTTGAGTATCATTACGTCCTCCGAGGAGATGGTCTGGCGCTGGCTCTGACATAAATCACAAGTTTTCACCCTTTATTATTATTATTTTCGGTTCCATTGCCCATTTAATTATGTAAAAAGTCTTGAAATCTTAAGAGTCCATTCAAGTAATCATAGAAATTGCCGCCCTCACTCTCGGAGTATCATTTCTATTAAATTAAATAATCTTTCTTTCTCTCTTTTTATATGTTTTTATTTTCCATTTTTTTATTTTGATTTCTCCAATAATTAATAATTATTTTTATATTTCTCCTGCAACCTCACAAAGGATTGATGATTATTTTCCGTGATTCTGCCTTTTCCTTTGTTTGATTTTCAAGAATTATTATAAGAAATTAATAACTATTATATTTAAAAAATGTTTTCCACACAACCTTGTATGAAATAAAGATTCATTATCTTTTGAAAATAATAAAAGTTTGATAATTAATAATTAATAATTAATAATTCATTCTAGGATACATAGTGTTCAAGAATTTTATAACGATGACACTAAAATACAGCAACTTGCTCGAAAACCTTGCTAATGTCAATCATTGACTTCTTTTCAATTATTGACTCCTCTGATTGAAATAAACTACAACACGTGTATATTGAAGTCAATTACCTGGGTTGATAAAATTTATTGAGATTGATTCTATACGATCCATGACAGCGCGAAGGCAGCATTCAGGCATGCTCTCAACATTGATCGTGTTTATAATGTGTTTGCTAATGGGACCGGAAATATTTTCAAACACTTTCATCACTCCTGCCGCCGGCCACCACCACCCCCGATAAAATCATCATTCCACCTCACGGGCTACGAAATGACAACAACATCAATAAGTGAACAGAGACTAACAGTTCAGAAATCGCCATCTCAGCCATTGCTATCACCACCACCCTCGTTCTTTCTTGCAAAATGATCCATTCACCACACAGACATCACCTCCAATTGTACCATGCCCCTCCCATTTTCACGACCTTGACGACCAGACATTTCCATGGTCACAATAGCTCCCCCTCTCTCTTTTCTAATTTATCTGAGACTCTGCTTTATACCACCTTCAACACAGACCCCACCACCAAACATTTTATGTTTATCCATAAAAGAATTATTTAATTTATTTCGTAAGATTAAAAGCAAACATTCAATTAACTTCTTTCAAGCCTACTTGCAGGTCTCATGAGCACAGAAATCAACCGAATGATGAGCATTTCATGCCCGCCCATTCCTACCCTAATCTTCGTGTAAAATAGCATTACTCTCTCACACGCAGAGGTTAAAATAATATTCATCCCTTTGAAATAATTTATTAACATCCTAAACCAAGGAAACAGTGAACATCCCCATCGTTATGAAGTTACAAACGTAATTCAAAACCTACCATTGAATTAATAG
The DNA here is from genome assembly GCA_015708895.1 of Populus ilicifolia. Taxonomy (NCBI): domain Eukaryota; kingdom Viridiplantae; phylum Streptophyta; class Magnoliopsida; order Malpighiales; family Salicaceae; genus Populus; species Populus ilicifolia. Next base: position 139,416 of record SRLM01000061.1, on the reverse strand, counting down.
TTTTAGTTGAAAAAAGGTTTAATTTCTTCAAACAAGAGCAGAAAATTATACCAAAAGATAGCATTGAACTCTGACAATAAAATTGTGAAAGCAATTTGATCGTAGCAACCTGACAATTTATGCTACATGTGCGTGGCAATCATGAGACAACACTAGACAAAAATACATTTATTGTTATACACTTGTTATATCTATGCTTCATATACACGTGATTCACTGTCTAAAAATGATTTGAACCACAATACAAGGCACAAGGAAAATAGATAGAAGAGTATTGGTAGAGTAAATCAAGCATAAATTAGCAAACCTCCCTGCAGATTTATTCTCCTTGTCTTCTGTGTGAATGAATATTAACTAGGAATATTTTACTGAAATATGAAGGGATCTACGGCTCTAAGCTCTACCTTTTCTCTTGTCATCCAATGCCTGACCAAAAGGGGCACGCCAGGTAAGATGATCAAAACTTAAATCACATCAGAAAAGGCAAGGGAAAATTATTTTATTGTTAGCAAGCAGCAGGGCTCAATGTGTCCACGCATATGTAAATGAAATTGATCAAACATCAGGCATTGCCAAAAGCAGTTGTCTGTTAACTTTTGCACTTGACTGACACGTTGAGCATTAGCTTATGTGAGTTTGAGTTCTTAAATATTTCATCCAAGAAGAGAACTTTAAAGTCATTGCTCTCAATGGTATTTACAGCCTTACAATAGCTACAACCACATAGAAAATTTGTGTGGATTAACCACATATCTTTTAGTGAAAATAGGCAACAAAGCTGCTCTCAGATGAGTTTTGTTCATGCCATATGTGTTCCTAAACATGATATAGAATTTCCACAAATATTGGAACTATAAATGTTAGAAACCAAGGTAGGATAAGTCTTTTATTAAAAAAAGAAAAAAAAAACACCGAAGATAGGATAACTGACACCAATTTTTCGCATGCAAGAATAAGATACCTTGCTCTGAAACATTCTCATTGCCAACACAAGAGTGTCTCGCATTCTGCAGAAGTATATCAATAGCATCAGGTGAAACATCATCATATCCATAAGAAAAAGCAAAATATTTGTTGTGATCTTAACTATTTGTCATGTCACTAATACTACTATCTGATTTAGAAAAGAGAATCCTAACAAAATTTTATCGGCCAACAAACAAACATTTGGTCTAAATTGAACCATTCAAATTTATGCCATGCATTAGAATCTAGAAGAAATATTCAGGGGGGGGGGGAAGCAATCAAGAGAAGTTTTAATAAAAAAAAATGTTATATCACAGTTATTTATGAGAATTACAATATATGGAGGCAGCACAAAGATTCAAGCATGGGGTTATTGTCTGTGCAACATAGGATAAAGAGGAAAATTCAGGAAGAATGTGAGACAAAGAGATTAAAGGAGGAGAGTTGAACCACAGAGAAGTTAAGAATTGATTAAGTTTTCAATTATCAACCGAAACCTTTAGAATAAAGAATAGGTGCTTGAATATAAGAACCTAAACTCCTAAACTCACACAAATAAAGAAATGAAAGTATGTATAATTGATTTCCACATTCTCTCTCTAATATGTAAAATCCATTGTGGATCATCCATCATTGCCATTGTAGCCATAAGGTCATCATTTTCCTTTTTGTCAATATATTGTATAGAGTAATGCAATAAAAACAACTAAATAAATAAATAAACCATACAAAATTTTCATACAAACTGATGTAACTTTTTTATTTGTTAATTACTTCCTAATGGCATATCTCATTATGTTAGATTATTGATATTGATCATCAAATCAAAAGAAATGGTTTTATTAATAATACTAGCATTTCCAAAAGCAAAAGTATTAACCTAGCTGTTTTGTTTCACAAACTACTAAAATGTTGACATTCCATCAAGTTGAACTAACATTGAAGGACTGAATACATGTAGCAAGTCATGAAACACTTGGAGAGGCAAGTTTGAAGTCCACAGTGCTAGCTGGGAATTAATGAGGCTTTATCACATCTCTCTACAGCACTTCCTCTAATTCTACTCTAATGGCAATCTGAACTTTATGAACATGGGAGGGGTAAATGGGGCAATTAGGAGTTATTGTAAAGAAGGCAGTATTGCCTTCATTCTATATCTCCATGGAGGAAAGTTGGAAACCACTTCCAATAATCTAATAAACCTGCCAGGTCTAAGGGCTCCTTAAGGAATTTACTATCTTTCTGGTCAACATCCCACCTATCAGCTTTACATTTTCTGATGCTGAGCCAAAATGAAATATCAATCCATTTGAAAAAAGTAGCATGGAAATTACATTCAAATCAACATAAATATAGAAAATCTAACATAAGGTAGTAAGTACCTAACATCATATGTACTGAGAGGATGAGAAGATCCATTGGAACATGTTAAAACAAATTGTGTTGAGAGTCCAGCAGGGATTTTTATCTGCAGGGTGAAAAGGATATAAAATACTATACAAAGCCATATGCACAGGAGAATAAACTTTCATTGCAGAATACTCTGCAAGTACACACACACACACACAGAGTACATCGAATGAAATTTATGTAGCAAAAGGCCCAAAGTTACTCCAAAAATGTATAAGAGAAATGGTCAAATTACTAAATTAATATGCTCCCCTCAGGGGAAAAAAAGGCAGAAGGGAAAGGTGGTGAAAGAAAACAACATACAGATAAATCCTTTGAAAATTTCTCTGCGATCACTACATTTCCCCTTCCATTGCTCTTAATTTGGTACCCAGAACGTCGCAAAACTAGAGTTGTTGAATCCCAATTTTCAGAAGAGTCCGTCTACAAAAGGGAGAACAAGAAAAAGTTTGTTAGAAGATATTTGATGTCATAGAACTGGATACAACAGAATCATTGAAGAGTTGAAAATGAGGCATCTTACAATCAAGGCAAGTTTAACACGTGTCAATCAAAATTTCACCTACCATCAACGACGAACCCCTCGCAATGAAACCCAGCTCAAACATCCTCCCTCCCCCCCAAGCAAAACCCCCATTCTGTTCCTTTAAAATCTCTAGACAGCACCCCCAAAGAAAATCTCACCATCAAATAGCACTATAACATCTTAAACTGCCCAACCAATTCGAAATTGAACATGACAGTTTAACATCCATATCCAGGGCACATTGACTGGCTCAAATATTGCTCTAAGAAGAATGAAAATGTGCACAATTTTAAATCAAAAGGAAATTTCTAGAATCTGTTGTTTACAACACACAGAGGAGCAAAAAGAGGAGAAATCGACCAGCCAAAATAATCCATAGCTAATAAAATCTGTAAGCATGGTTTGTGTACATTAAAAGATTTTTTACTTTAGCACATGATCTAACCATGTGTGATTCATAAAGCAAATAGACAGTAATTTGTTGTTCATAAGAAAACCTTGAGGTGCTCTATCAACTGTATACAGGGTATTGAAAGTTTGGTTTGGATTTTGGATTTTAGGTTCATTATCTTTATAGCTTATGATAGAACAATTCTTGATAATGTTAGTTTTCACAGTTTTACACTTAGAACCAAATAAACAACTGTAGCAGATAAGTAAAAGAAGAATTATCACCACACAAAACTAGCAGCCAAAGGTCAGCACAAGGCATTTAAGTTCTTACTAATTTCCATGTTTTCATCACAAGCAATTAATGGAAATGAAGATCCAAAAGAAAGGATGGTAGGAACGTATTTATATGTATCAACCAAGAGAAGATTAAGAGGGAGCACTTCTAATACCTCAAATCATGCTATAATATCTCCTTGTTAAGGTAGATGACAAAAACCTCACAAACGTTTTCTATTACATTGAAAATAGAAATTATATTGAGCATGCATAAAAATTTAGTTATAGAGCTACCCTTGTGTATAATTGTTTTTCAGAAGTTTGCACCATTTCCTTTTTCTAATTTGAGACCTGATTTTAGGAAAGAGCTCATGGTGATGGAAAAGAGTCATACTCTTGAAAAAAGGAGTTTCCTTTACACATTTTGGCCAATATGGGCCTCAATAACAAAAATTCAACATGCACCATAACAGAGAATCAAGATTTAGCAGGTATATGCTATTGTTATTGTGTATATTGCATGTTGGATAGTGCTCTAATCCTGCCCGTACAAGAAATTAAAAAACTGCAAATTATTTTGGATTTCAATTTTAGTTTGTTGAGACTCTGAATTAATAAATAATCTAGAGGATTCAAGTTTTAGCTCCTAAACAAGATTGATCCATGTGGATTGCTCCACACACCCCCCCCCAAAAAAAAAAAAAAACAAAAAAAAACTCCAAAAAGTTTTCTTTTTCTTTTTTATTTATTTATTTATTTTGGAGAAGAAAAAAGGGGGAAGAATCCTTAATATTTACAAGCTTAATATTGTTCTTCAACATATAAGCAGTTCAAAAGAGTAAAAGCAGGACCTCAATTCTATCCAATTTCCAAATGCACCCAAGTCTATTAGCCCAATCAAAAATTCATAAAGAGATGAAAGGTTTAGATATTAGACAAGTTAATTTGTTTGTAGTAATAACCAAAATGTTCTAAAATTAGTATCAGAACATTTGTAACTACATTGAAGTTTCCTAAAAAATTACTTCAACACAACATCTTACAACGCGTATGCTTTCATCTACCAGGCATCCCTTTTCCAACAACCAAATCACCATCTAGGATAGGAATCTATTTTATTTTAGGGAGAGGGAGAGAACCATAACATATCATTAGAAGAAAAAAATCGTAAAACTAGCCTCGCATAGACATACTTCTGTTAAAACAAAACCATACCTACCAGCAATAGAACACTAAATGTGGCTTCACCCTTAGAAATATAAGTATCAATCTCCCGTTGCATATCTGGGTCTACAAGTAGATCATCATGAAGTTGTGAAAGAATATAGAAGACTGGATATAAAAATCAATAAACAATTACCACTTGAGCAAATCTTGAATTCATACCAGCATGCCAGTTAAGTTTGCAAAAAGGATGAAAAATCATAAGTAATGGTAATTGGCATCATGCAGGGGTCCAAGAAAACATAGCTTCTTAAATCAATTCACGTACATTTTCACCTTTCTCCTTGTTGACCAATACATACATGTGAGAGCAAGCAACTATATGCTCAGTCAACAAGGAAATGCCTAAATGCCAAATATAAGCAAAAGGCTTCTAAATGTGCACATGGCAACTTGATTTTCAATCTTCAATGATTGAGTCATTCATTAAAGAAGCTGATTGGAAATCAAAAAAATTCATAAGTTTCACATCAGCAGCTTAGATATAACACCAAGTGGAAGAAAAAATATAATCTCAACAAAACTATGAGCAGAAATAATAAAAAATGGTCATTTGCTATATGAACTGACACTATCACAATGTATTGAACACAGGTAAGACCATTATGATATATAAAGAAGATAAAATGGATAATGTTGTACCCAGTTGAAATTCAAACTTTCAACATGTATGGACTTAAATCATATATCTACCATAATTTGAAAAAATGGCTTCATCCTAAGAAAAATAGACACATAAAAGCTCTGTTTCATATGATTAAATAAAGGTCAGTCACTTCATATACTAAGTACTTCAAGATGTTAAGATATTAAAGAGATGAATCCATTTCAGACCCACTTACCACATTTTATTTTGTTCTGATCATTAGCAAAAAGCCTCATCAGTTCCCCCTAACAACATAAGAAAATTGGAATAAATCAGAATATCAAAAGTTACATTTATTTGTACTCTGGAAAATTTTCAGTGCAACAACTCAACTAGATCCGGAAGACAATAAAGCAGATTAAGTAAAAAGATCAAATAAAGCAGCAAAAAAAAAGGGAAGAAAAGGATTTTTTGAGTGATATTTGTATTTTTTGTGAAACTATGTTAATTACTCTCAATACATTACACGTGGATTGTCACGCCTTAGGAAATGCATGCTAAGTCATAAAATCACCTGGCGGCCTTGGTCATCCATAGGTATGCACTCGACAGCAATCAACTTATCAACATCATCAGCCGTGACAATATATTCTGGATTTGTTGCTCCTGAGTCAAATATTATCATAAATGATATATCAATAAGATAACCTTTAAATAACAGCACTATTGGAAAGTCAAAAATGCATTTCATTTTTTTTATTACCTTCAATGTACTGCCTAGTGCCATCCTCAAGATGATGAACCCACTATAAGACAAAAGAATAAACCATTGGTTTGTGGATAAAATAACATTTGTTGTATTCAGAATGTCTTGATTGATGGCAATTCTTGTATAGAAAACTTAAGCACATCACCTGAAACATGCAAAGAGAAGTCCCACGGACAGGGAATCCACATCCAAGGAGTTTTTCTCCTGGAGTAGCATCTCCAATAATCTGGAAACCATCAATGCCAGGGAGATCTAAAATGAAACAAGTCCATTAGGTTTTATCAGAAACAAAACAATATATATATATATATATTATTCTCCACATAGAAGCATCCTCACCATCTGAAACAGAGGAAGCAATCTCATCATTCATGCTGGAAGGATGGGGCACATCATTGGCCATCTCTCCTGCTCTCGCATTCATATCACTTTTTCCAAATAAACTATTGGAAAGAGGGCCAGCTACCTTCCTGTGAAAAAATCATATATAATTAGAAAAGGGGTGCAAGTATCAGATAACAACAAGTCCTATCACTGAAGAGAAAAAGAATACTTCTAGTTCTTGTAAGAAAAGAGAGAACCAAAGCATTAAACTCTGTAAAGCATCAAATATAAGATGACTATAGGAGACAGCATGATGTGAACAACTTGGGATAGTGTTCTACAAATTATTTAGATGTGGTAGGTTTGGGGAATTAGATATTTAAGGAAAAAATTAAGATATTATTGTAGGAGTGAAGTTGAAAAGAAATAGAAATAAAGGCAGCAGAAGAAAAGAGTGCTTCGGGAAAAGATAAGATGAAGAACACACAAGAACACAAATATACGTACAAATCTTCTGCAGATTGTAAGCTGTGAACATTTTGTTATATTTCTGAGTTAATACTCTTTCCTTGTTTAGTTTTCTCTATTAAGTATTGTAATATTTCAGCCCAATTTCAAGAGATTTTATCCTTGATTTGGTTTACCACCTCTTGTATATATTTTGTCTTCAAGATCAATGTAAACATTTATCAGTTTCCATTAACCTGACACAAACTAAACCAAAATACACATAATTCCATTATTGAAGTCCTTCATGTCAAAGAATCACTCAACAATTAATCTAAGAGGTGAAGCCCCAAGAATGATTTTATCTTTATTAATATAAATACAAGAGAAGGGGAGTGGTAGGATTCAAAGCTTGGATCACTGGTCCAAAAGTGTAAATGCCATGTTAAAGAGCCACTCAACATAAAAGTTTAATATATTAGTTAAAACCACAAAAATGGTTTTATATTTTATTTTCTAACATAGAAAATAGAAATAGAAATCTAAACTAAATATTATAGGGAAAACATGAATATAGAGAACTCCTCATTTCCAAAACAACCAATAGAGAATAACATAATCTTAAAAATTGCTTTACAAATAATATATCTTCACAAACTAATATTGATTCCTAATTCATTAAAAATTTTCTTATGTTAATTAATTGATCTACAGACCATGAATAGTTCCTAGAAAATGCTTCCAGTTTAATTTAATAATAACTCTCTTGATATAATATGTACCAATACTTCTTACACATTTATAACCACCTCTAACCTTTCTGCTTCAATAAACATTCTGGTTCTGAGAACTTTGCTGAGCGGAGAACATACTCAGATTTATTCAAAATGACTATTGTAAAAACTTAAGAAAGTTTGTGTTAACCAAACATGACTACTTGAACAATATAGAATGAATCTCCAACAATTTCTTGAGCTTCACAAATCTTAAACCAAAAAAATAGGTTCTGTGATTTATAGCTAGTTACCTAACAACAATATTATCCACCATAAGAAAAGGATTGAATGCACTACATACAAACTATATGACCAACCTGTCTGGATCAAATGAGAACTCTGCGAAATTGTTGTTATTTAATAGCTGGTGCATCCCATTATGAAGTGTTAAACTTGATTTATCAGCAAGATTTGTCTCATGTACAAATCTTGGCACTTTGTCATTCAGTTCCAGATGCCGGTCAGCTATATGATGATTAGAAGCAGAAGTCCCATCGTGACCCTGCATTGAAAAAGAGAGAGCAAAATATTAAGAGAAAAATCATTAATAATTTAATCATAAAGCCAAGCTTGTGCACTGAAAAGGTGACAATAAGGAGACAGAAAACAAGTAGATTACATGCCAGTAATACCGTGGATCGATGAGTTGTTGGACCCGTCAAGATGCCAGAAACAGGATTGTCTATATCATGAGAACTGCTTCCATTTTTAGAGCCCAGCACAGATGCTATCTCTCTGATTATATCCTGTGATAAAAGCAAATCACAAGTGTAACATTATTTTAACTCATAACCAACCGAAAAACAACCAGATCTTGATACAGGAAAAACTTTGATAAAAATGAGCACCCCAAGTCCCAAAATAACAATTTAAAAACAAACCAAAAGAAATGTTTTCAAGGAAAAATGCTCGAGTCAAATATTGATGCAGGAGATGCAAAGATGGGTAAAGGAAAAAATGCTTTTGTTTATGCATGGTAAGGGAGTGGTTGGATCTGCAAGTCTAAGATACACATACTTAAATACATGCTTGCATATGGAAATGAATAAAAAAAAAAGTAAAACCTCCGGGACTCATGAGAACATATAGCTTAAATTAGATAAAATGAAGCATTTGAAATTTAATCAAATAGAAGAATGATAATGGGAAGTTCATAATTTGGAAAAACACAAAAACAAAAGCAACTCTTCTGCAGCATGCCTCATAGCTTACATGTGAAGTTCTAATCTTCCACTGCAATTGATCATGCAGGAGCTGCAAAATATATATAAAGAAAAAATAAAGTAAAATTAGTTAAATTTTTATTTGATAGATATTTGAACGTTGTTCTCATGCTTAATAAAAGCCATCCATCTGATGTCAGCTAGATGCAGGCATTTAGAGATCTTTCCCATAAGAGTACATATTTACAGGATACATGGGATCAAATATGATACAGATTCAAAGACAAGGATAGAGTGTAACTTGTTTGAGGACCAACACAAAATATAAGGCATTTCTCATGCCTTCCCAAAGAACTTAGTAAAAGAAAAAGGTACCTGGGAATGGCCCGTCAGAATAATATAAATCCAGAGCATGCTTTGATTCTAGGGTTTCTTTTTTTCTTGTTTCTTTTTTGGCAACAAGTCAATAGGAGATAAAAACATAAATGAGAGCAGCCTCAAAGTTCATGCATTGTCTTGCAGTACCATGTTCACTTCTTCCAGATGTATAATCCATGTAATTAGTTACCTTTACACTGTTAGAAATAGCAGAGGCATTGACAACATGGGGCCGGATTCCATGTTCAGCCAATAACCCAAGCAAGGATGAAACGAAAATATATCTATCATCATCAACTACCTGGAGAACAAGTACACAATTCACAGATTCATTTTACCCAAACACATTCAGGAATAATTTGATAACAAAAAAAAAAATAAGGCAAATAGATTAAGAGCACTTTAAGTAGGTATTAACATCCATCTATCACAACAATTGATAGTATCACTTTCCACAAGTTGTTCAGCTGAGAGGGCAGAGAAGTCAAGCACATATACGAAATTACAAAATTGTTTTTCCTTTATGTTTTATAGAAAGCAACAATGGGAAGCATCTGTTTACACTTCACAAGCAGAATGTTCTACCCTGATAAATTAGTAGATGTCAAAAAAAATTAAATATTCAGATGTGTATATGTATGCTGATAATATGAGATCCAACATTCACCTTGAGCAATTTATATGACAAAGCTAAGCTATGTACTGTGCATGATATGATCTAGCTCACACTGCATTTCTATATAAACAGAAAAGCAATACTGGATTTACTTATGAAGCTACTGATTATTAGCAGGACCATTACAATGGACAAAACTACTTTCCATATGAGAGTCCCAACAACCAATCACTACAGGCTAACCTTTAAACATGGAATCAAGTTTACCATTTATTGTCGGAACTTCACTTAAATTAATTACTTGTTTCCCTGGTTGAAGCAACTTGCTTGATGTTAAGGCAACTTCAGCTTCCATGCTTTTAAGCATTATCTACGGACCACTTAGGGTCGGTGGTGAAGCTCAAGGTTTTTGCCAAAAGATTATAATGGTCACACGCATAAAAATGAAAAATTTTATCAATTCAAATTAATTACATTAATCATATAATATAAGATAAAAGAATAAAAATATGTGAAAATGTATTCAAATTATAAAACAAATAAATGTAGAATTGAATTGAAAGTTATACTCTAGAGCATGTGTGATACATTAAAGAATATGAAATATATCTTGACAATTCTTATATATGTAGCTTGTAAAAATAGAAAATACTAGAAAGTTGGTCCACACTCTGCCGTGGGTCGAATCAAATTCTTTTTTAACCTTAAAAAACAATGTGCAAATGTTATCTAACACATTTTCTAACATAAAAAATAATTGCGAATTGAAAAGTTGATGTGTGCATTTAATAAAACTAATCTAGAATTATATGCACCAACAAATATAAAAAAAATAAAAATTGTTAACACTACCTAAAAAAATTGAGAGAAATACAAATTAAAATACTGATCTCATGCCGCAATGAGCTCTTCAAGTTTTTTATCTAATTATATGAAAATGAAATTGTTCTTCTTTTTTTAAGAAGAGTAATAATTTAAATTCTACTCAAATAAAATAACTTTTTAGTATAATTCCTCATTTTCATATGAATATATTTTTTAACATAAAAGTATAGCATTCCAAGCTATGTTGTTGACTTAATAAAAACCGAAGGTAATTAGAATAAATATCCAAAAAAATAATTGAACGATTTGAAATAAAAATAAAAAAGGTATCTCTTTAATTAAAACCCTTTCATCTTATTAATACGCTCTCTTTTTTTGACATTTTTTTTCTAGAATAATTGCTTTTTAATAACAGATTATCAAAACCATATAACAAGTTTTAAAACATATTTTGAACTGAATGTATTAATCAGAAGAGGAATAATATAATGTTTGTGCAATGTTATAAGGAACATTTTGGAATCTATTTTTTTATTAATGTAATTTTTCATATTTTTGATAAAATAGATTTTTCTTTTATAAGCAGCATAGTTCAATGAATAAAAAGTAATACCAATTTGAAAAATATATTGATGATAACTATAATAACTTAAATTTCATTTTACTTGAACATTCAAATATTAAAAAAAAGTTTGTATAACAAGATCATATATAATAGTTATCGAAATGATTACTAATATTATATAAAAAAAGCTAGATTCTTATTTGAAAATAAATATTAAATCAAATGATATCTAATGAAATAATATATTAAATATAATTTTATTTATTTCATTATAATTAATTTTGATTAAACTTAAGAGAAAATAAAAATAATACTCATGAATGGCTGACAGAAAAAAGTGTCGGCCAATATTATAAAAAAAAATGTTATAGTCTTATTCGAAAACAAATTTAAAATTGAATGGCATTTATAATTTTAATTATTTATTTTAAATAATTTTAATTGAAATTTAAGAAACAAAATAAAAAATGGTCTTATAAAAAGAGCTAGGCTTGGATGGGCCAGCCTCTAGCCCAAAACACTAGCACGCCCATGTGTGCTTGGCTCTTTTTAAAAAAAAAAAAAATAGAAGAACAAGGTCAAATTCTAGCCGTTAGAGAAGTCGTTGTAAAGTCAAGGTATGACTTCATAACTCAACAAACCCATTTTTCAACCCTTCTTTCATCTATAATATCTAAGATAACGTTTGATTACTTTCTTTGAACATAAGAGATGAAGACTGAAGGGACACATCTCCTTGTGCTTCCTATTTTAAGAAGAGCATGGAAATTCACTCCAAAACCATACTAGAGACGAATTTATTTTATGTTTGCCTCTGTCTCTTTAACCTAACACATTTTTGTTCCTACTGTCTCTATTTCTTTTGTCCTAGAACACTAACCAAGTATAATCTAAGAAACACCATATAGACCCCACTAATCATTTTTAACCTTAAATCACTCATTTCTACTTATTTCAGCAAAATAATGGATCAAAAACACCTAAACAGCACTCCTCTCATTAAATAAAACTCATTGACACCAAGATTGTGTTTTTTATTTGTCGGAAAGAGGCCAATTGTCAAAGTTCTCTCTCCTATCTCAAGTGCAGATATTGAAAAAATGAACAAAATAAAGTTTTGGACTGAAACTAAAAATCCAAAAAACAAAGAGACCAAAAATGAAAAAAAAATTAGGGACTAAAATTTTAAAATGTGTGTGCCTCATGAACAATGAGAAAAAAGGTTGTTTTTTGTTTCAATGCCAAGTTTGGTCCTTGAAGTTTCAAATGTTTTTATATTCCATTTTATCAAATGGAGCATTAACATAATGTCAGAAATATTTTTTTCAAGACAGTGAAAACCCATTAACAATCTAATTGAAACAAATTATCAACTCAAATCCTAATCAATGCCTTGGTGATGACGAAATTGAAAGAAAAAAAAATAGTTGGTGACTAAAATAGAAAAGGCTTCAAGGATAAAAAAAACAAAGAAAAACATTGTTCTAATACATGATGTTTTCTCTCTTAATCTACAGTGAATGTCCGAGCAATTTTAGTTTTTTAAAATTTTAATGAAAGGTTTAGTTAATAAATAGATGGAAGAAAAAGAAGGAATGATAAAAATTAAAGTACATTAGTAAAGAGAAATTAAAAACAACGAGAGAAAGAAAAGGAAGATACAGTTGCATGTCAAAATGAAGAATGCCCAGTAGGTGAATGGGCAATACAACACTCTTGAAATTTTAAGTGTCGTGTTAGGTTGAAAGTACACACACTAGTTTTATCCTAATTAATCAATAAGCTATAAGTTGGGGTCATTTCACTAATTTAGTGATTAAGAGACTTGTTTGCATGTATAAATTATTTTAGTCAATAGACATGCTTCCTTTTTGGCATAGCAAAATAATATAATCAGTTTACATACATGCAAGGGGAGCCTCTTGTTCCAGGAATCATAAGATAAAATCATATGTTCCAGCAGTAACAGTGTAATATATCATTGTGGTGGGACCCAACACTGGGTCCAACATTAAGAAGCTGAACTGAAGCTCATAATCTTCTTTAACTATTGTCTATGTTTTTTCTTAATGTTGAGCATCTTCGGAAAAAACAAATTTTATTATGAAAAATATATATTGTTGCTTTTTAAAAAAAACCTAAACGACATGATCAAAAAAAAAGAAAAATCTAAACTAATTTATGTAACTCTGTGGTGGATTGGTTAAAAACAGGAAAATAATTTCCTCTTTTAGACTATGTTTACATATATAGTATATGGAAAAGGAATTGTCAAAAAGCTGGAACCAATAAAAATACAAGAACTCTTTCATGACAAAAGAAAATTATTAGTTCATTATTATTTTAAAAAAAATGTATTTTCACTTAAAAAAAAAATTCAAATTATGCAGAGTATTTGTAATATCATATGCTTAAAATTTAAAGAAAAAAAAAAAAGAGTGCCTTAGCATCTTGTGTGTCCAAACGTTTGGAGGAAAAGGTGGGTTAAACTAATATTAATGGAATCCAGTGCTCCACAAATTTGTATTGGTTTAGATAAGGCTAAACCCTGTGAATCATTATCATATAAATTTTCATTTGCACTATGTTGGATTCGCTTAGAACCCTATGCTCAGTCATGTCACAAAATTAAATAGTAAAAGCAGGTCATATGAGGATTTTATTTAAAATAACTGACCAGAATCACCTGATGAGGGGAAAAAAAAAGGGGGGGATTTCTTCAAAATGACAATGATTTCTCAGTCTGCTCTTAGCCTTGATATCTTCATTGTTAATAAATACTTCTTACTTTAGTTTTACTAAATCATGGGTTGATATCAATGTTCATGCAACACAGAAAAAACTAAAATGTATTCAAAGGAATAGAAAAGCATAAGCTAGAAATAGAAACTGTACTAGACCTTCAAATCATGGGTCAATTGTAAATTTTCTTCTAGATCACCTTTTCTGCGAGCCAACTCATTTGAAGCAGAAGTAATTGCTTCAGTTTGCTTCTCATCAATAGCCTATCATTCAAAAAGATGTTGCTTTAGCAAATCGATCAGAGATTGAAAAACTGCTCTCACAATCCATCTTGGTACATATAGAAAATTACTGCATCAAAGGAAAAGGTGAGAACTGCTATTTTACAAGATGGACAGACCATTCTTAAGTATGAAAATTTCCTCTCCAAAATATATTTCTCATCAAGCAACTGAAGCTCCTGGCACCATATAAAACAAAGCAATTGCATACAAGTCAGAAATATAATAACACATTAGCCATTATGATCATCTAGATGCAGACTAGCGAAGGCCTTCAGATAAATTTACCCTCAAAGAGGCAGCAGCAATTTGTCCATGAAGAATCTGAATCTCCTCCTTTTGTGCTCTTAATCGTGAATGAAGCTCCTACTTGCAAATTCATAAAGTGTAAGCAAGCCACACCAAGATTGACTGTAAGTGAAGAATCAAAATCTCTACATGGAAAACCTTGAAAAGCACCCGTACCATTTCCTCTCTGTCTTCAAAATAATTGAGATTGCCATTGGTTTTCAACTTCCTAGGAGCAAGATGTACCTCAGCATCATGCCTACAGATAAAGAGAATACTTGAAATAACATGCTGCACAACTCTTGGATTTTAGCCAATCATCCATATTTAGGATACAGTAAAGTAAATTGATTTGGCCCTCATGTAAGCATTTGAATAAAGTAACTATTCCTGGGGTCATTGGTTTAGGCATTACCTGTTTATTGAATCAGAATTCTGAGGAGGAACACGTTTGTTGTTAAGCTCTTGCATGTGGTTTTTACTTGAAGACACACATTGGCTGTTCTAGGTACTCTTCAAGACAGCCACTCCTGAATGACAGTTTAATTTCTCCATGATCGCCAACAAAATCATGCATTTTACCTCATTTTATTCCTAGTTCCCCTTCGTCCAAAGGCACTGCAACTTTTAACAAGTCACAACTCCCAAATGCTGTAATAGGCACAGCTACCAATTAATATATGTACAAATAGGAGGAGAAAATGGTAGATATTGAATATCGTGTGAGGAAACCGAACCATGGAAAAAGCATTATAAACTAAACTACAATTGTATGAAAGAAAGAGCATGTCGAGGAATAATAAATTGCTAGTGTTACTTCCCCATTAGACAAGCTGAACAAGTTCATTAGCCATATATGAATTTCCTCATGTATCGATCTTGCCACATGAAGCACATGGATTGAAGCATGCTATTGGACTTTTTCAAGACCACAAGAAAATGCATATTACACTTGGCTATTAAAGTCAACAACTTGAAAAGTTCTAATAAACACATATCAATAGATTAGATGACAACAACCTCCCCTGGATGCACCAAATAGAAAGAAGATCATTACATATACACGCACATACCCTCTTCTCACTTAATTAGCATTTTCCACCTATTAAAAAATAGGCAGTTTGAGGAAAACAAAGAAGCAACAGTACTCCTCCTATTTGAAGATGTAACTATTTACTACCAGGGGTTGAATCATCATTAGGAAAATTTTCAAGACTGCAAAACCACACAAGATTGACCCAGATGAACAAAAAACAAAAAATAGGATATATTCCTCAAATTGACAAGAGTAACATGGAAACCAAAAAATTCAAAAGGTTAACATGGAAACCACCACATGTCCTCTAAAATCAACCGAATAATGAAAGCTACTACACCTGACAGCATAAAATTATACTTGTCTGATCAACTGTAACATACTGATGCCTTCCTTCCACTATTATCACTTACAAATAATTAAGTTCTCTAACGAAACCATAAAATAGTTAGAATTTCTTTACAGTTGGTGAGTAGTAATTTGATGAAATTCAGAAGAAAAAAATTATAATTTTACGTTCTAATAACGGAAAAGAATCCGTAAAAAAAAGTACCTGTTGTGTAGGAGCCAAAAGAGAGATCTGTTTCTGTGTTTTGTGAAGGAGCTGAAGGACGAATAGGAAGATCTTAATTAATGGAAGAGATTGAGAGAGCGAGGAATGCGGAGGATAGGAGATCGTTTGTTAATTGAAGTCAAGTGTGGGTCGCGACCCATCTTTATTTTCCTTTCGGTCTAATATTCGTTTCGCACTAGTTTACCAGGGGACTTTTCCATGGTGGAGACCGTTTGGAATTTAGAATCTGGAATTGTGAAACGCCACTGCTATTTTTTATATTAAAATAATATTTTTTATTTTTAAAATTTATTTTAATATTAATATATTAAAATAATTTAAAAAAAAAAAACGATTACCTATATTATCAAACAAACTCTTAACTAATTTATAGCTTTGCATATGGCGCTACCCAAACTTTTTTAAACTTGTACTCTCTAAAATATTTTATTATTAAATTTTAAAATAAAGTTATATTATTTTTTCTATAAAATACGTTTTCCTATCAATGTATTTTTTATTTTTCTTAAATAATGTAATATTTTTAATTAAAATCATTATTTTTACTTAAAAAATATTTTATAATTATTAAAGCAAGTTAATAAAAAAATATCCAAATAAAATGATATATTTATGTGATTGAATACTAAAAAGAATTATAAATGTAATAAAAACTAAAATATAGAATGTCCATATTAATAATTATAAATTCAAATAAAAATTTATAATAATATTTAAAAATCATATAAGAATTAAAGAATAAGTAATCATGGTAATTTTTTTTAAGCGTCCAAAAAAAACAAGATAGAAAAAAAAATATTTATCAACGGGTCATGCCCAACATCGACTCGCCTTAAATAGGTCAAAAGGGCATGAGCTTGGAGGTAAAGCCCACTCACCTAGCCCTGTCTCATTTTTTATTAAGGAGAAATGCTTATTTAAAAAAAATATAACAAATAATATATTGTTAGTTAAGAATTAAAAAATAAATGCAAAACTCAAGAGTTAAACTCATAACCTCTAATTTGTCATTTACAATTGAACAATAACATTTAATTGTTATGAAATGATTAAAAAATATATTAAAAAGCTTTATTATTTTTTTACTGTATAAAAAATACTTTTTTTAGAATATTTAGGTAATTGTATGTTTATTAATGTGTTTTAAATTGTTTTTTCTCTAAAAAAATCAAATTTGTATGTTTTTAGATTTTTTTTTTAATGTTTAAAAATCAACCTGTTAAACTTATTACGATCATGAAATCAAGTTTCAATTAAAAAATTTAAAAATAATGAATTGGTGATTTTTACATACCTATATAAAAAAATTAAAAACAATAAATTTTAGAGAATTATATAAAATTTACAATGATATATAGCTCTTAATAAAATTAAGAAAACTTAAAATGAATCTAGACCTTTCCAAGATCATTTAATGAGTTTGATTTTTTTTAGTTGGGTTTGGGTTGATAACCCATGTTCTACTACAAAACAAAGAAATATAATATAAAGAACAAGTAAAATGAAAAGTGTGTTATGGTCTATATGTATGAATTTATTGTATTTTTTAATTGTTTATTTATACCTAGTAGTATTTATATACCTCGTATCACTTGTATTTTTATTGTTGATCATAGGATCACATACGTACTTGTAGAAGTAATCTTGGAGAATGCCTAATTTACTATTCATCAACTTTATCTCCTACTTGTAGAAGTAATCTTAGAGAATGTCTAATTCACTATTCATCAACTTTATCTTCATGCAGGAATCTTTTAAACTAGTGTTTATCGATGGAAACTTGATGGTGTAGCTCTAATAACTTATTTTTCTTTTTTCTTTTTTATTTTATCTCTTGTTTTATGCGCCTATATTTCTTATTTTTCTATTTCTTGTTTGGGTGGGCTAAATGGCCTAATAAATTATTTGATTGGTTCATTTGGCCTAATAAATTATTTGGTTGGCTATTTTTTTTCTCTTCTCCTCTTCCCCCCCCTCTAGTTGGGCTAGTAGCCAAATTATTGGCTAATAAGGCCTTTCCTTTCATTTTTTCCTTTTTTTTCTTTTCTATTTCTTTTTTTTTCTTCTCTTTTCTTCATCTTCAATTAGTCTAAGGTTATCTAGTAAGGCTGTGATTCTTTCCTTTTCTTTTACTTTTTTTTTCCTTTCTTTCTCTTATTTTTTATTAGGTTTAGTTAAGCTACTTGATTTTTCTACTCTTCAATATCCTTTTCTTGTATTTGAAATGATGCATGATAAAAAAAGGTTTATAACTTTCATGGGAGCCCAATATTTAAAAAAGCTATTTTGAAGTTCAAATTATAACAATAACGAAGAAATCTGAATATTTCTTGCAACTCGAACACTATTATGAACTCCTTATGCATCTTACGGTTGGACGATAATGGTGGCCATTTAATATCCTAATGGGGAAATGTTATCCCCTTTCCATCTTTAAAGGTAAACATGACAATGTTATGTCATAGGTTTGTGAGTCATAAGAAAACCAAAATCTACTTCACATAAGTTTTCTTAACTTAAATAGAGTCATCGCTTGTTAAAATTCCACCTAGAATCATGTTGATTTTAGAAGAAAAAAAATAAGAGGCATGCTAATCTCTTTCTTTTTATTTTTTTTATTTCATGTAAATTATTAGAGGTAACATTTGGTAATTAATCTTTTTACAGAATAATAATCCTTGGTATTATGCCTATTATTTTTATAAAAGAAAGAATTTGTTAGGTTTGCTTGCATATGCACTGTTATTCATTAGAGAAGGATAGTGCACAAATTGTCTTTGTCTAATGGTGGTGAATATCTAATTTTAGGCAATGTACAAAGGTATTGTTATAAGTTATTATAACACTAATCTACAACAAATAACTCTCTTTAGGTTTTTTTGTGCCCTTAGACAACTAGGGATGAGAGATCAATAATATATAAGAGATTTTTCTTTTAACCAAGGATATTTGTGTTTGGCCACTCTTACTTCTTACACAAAAGTGTAGTTTTCATTTTATGTTTAAATTTAAAGAGATTGTAATCTAGGATAACCTCTAGTCATTTCTATAAAATATAGTTACAGATCCCATTTACCAAGGCTTTTATGGTGACAAGTTCAAGCAAACATCATAACCTAAATATTTTTTTGTTAAACATTTTTAGATACACTCTAATACTTTTATTTTCTTGTTGTGTAATAGCAAAGAACTTATTTTAGCTTTTTATAGTTAGTATATTTATGTTAAATTAGACAATGAATTTAGTATAGGGATTATTGAAGTCAATGATAGAGTTAGGCTTCAAGTTATGGTACTAGCCTTAGCAAACTTAAGGAGTATTGTCGGAAGGATTTTGCACATGACATCATTGTTTTATTGTACTAGCTCTAAGGCGTTTCATATATTTTATCAAGACTATAAGTTCATCATAGTCATCTCAGTTCATATTTGTAGACTCCAAATCCTTGGAGAGTTAACTATCAAACATTTGTTTATAAAGTGGAAAACCTCCCACTTAGTAAGAGGAGAACTACCTTAGATGGAGGGATGGAGATATCTAAAAAAACTACCTAAATAGGATTGAAAGATGGAGTGATGGAGATGTCTGTCTTTGTGAGTATGACTTGCTAAAGGAGAACTAAAATATAGGAGAGTTAATATGGAATAAAAAGAATATAATCATATGATACAAACCCCTCTTCCTAGTCAACTAAAAAATAAAGAAAAATAAAAATAAAATAATGGAGGAGAAATGTGTAGAAATTAGTTGAAAGTGAGAGAAGATAAAGGAAAATATGAAATAAAAGGGAATATTAGGTAGATTATGAATGGCCTAGTTTATGAATTTATAAAAAATACATTTATGTGTTTATGGTGAAGTTTCAGCCAAAGGAAGGAAAGAATAAGGAAAGTAGAACTATTTTAAATTCTTATTTATGACTTGTAATTCACATGTGTTAAAGTGATGGATATTGAATAAAATTCACGTGTTTAAGGCTTAAATGAAATGAAATGAAATGAAATGCAGTATATGATGAAATAGATAAGGTAAAAAGAATAGGAGAATTGTTTAATTGTCTTGCTCTTAGACAATTATATGAAACATCTATGCTAATAATGTAGATTTTAGATGAATTAATATAAGGTTATGAAAAGAAAGAGATATTGTTTTAAAATTAATAAAATTGATTATAAGAAGAAGGAAATGAAAACTTATGAAATTATATAATTGTTGTCTTATTGTAGAGTATTAGTAAGAGTTATATGATGGTGATGATGAAATGTTATAATGAAATTATATGTTAATTGTAATAGATTTCTTGATATGTTGTGATTTTAATGTAAATAAAAGGTCTAAGTTAAGTAGAATTTGTACTTAAAATGTATATAATTGATACATTTTAATATGGATTATGTATTTAAAATAAAACTAAATATTGTAAATAAGTAGGATAAGATGAGTGATGAAAATAACATTATAATTAATATAGATCGTTAGTATGGAAAAGTTGGTTATTGAGTAGTAACACTAATGAGATGTAGTTATCGATAAATTTTTAAGTGGTTATTATAAAATTTTTAATGAATGGATGTTGATTACACTAGCAAGAACATAATAAATTATTTTTAAAATAACATATTAGAGCTAGAGTATTTTAACAATCATGAAAAAGCACTTGCTATTTAAGAGTGGAACTTGATAAAATGGTGACCATAAGTTCCGACCAAATAGAGAAGAGATGGAAGAATAAATTTTTATGTTAATATAACTTTAAAATACTTGATGTAAATTGTTTAGATTGTTTAGGTGAAGGAATTTAAAAGGAAAATCTATATATTCGGATAAAGAAAAGAATTAAAAGGGCCATAAGTTTGGGCTAAATAGAAAAGAGATGGAAGAATAAATTTTTATGTTAATATAACTATAAAATACTTGATGTAAATTATTTAGATTGTTTAGGTGAAGGAATTTAAAAGGAAAATTTATAGAATTGGGTATGTGATATTTAGCTAAAGAAAAGAATTAAAGGGAGGATTCTTCAAGAATAAATATATATGCAATTTAAGGATTGATGTTTTTCAATATGGTTACAATGATTTAAATAAAATAGACACGTAAAGTTATTTTGGAATTGATTTGATTAAGATATGTTTGAATTCATTTCTATGAATTTGTGAGGAATAATAGGTACAATGAAGTATTGGTTGTAAACATATTAAATTAAGAATGAAACAATTACTTTAAATTGATGTGATATTTATGTTGTTTTAGGATGTGTTGTTATGTTGCATTAATAATAACACTTGGATTGTGTTAACATATATATAAAAAGACTAATTTGAATTATTGTATGATACATAAGAATATCTAGTTGCTTATCAAATTTATGTTCTCCATAAAGTTATAATTTCAAAAACAAATTATCACTTGATTTTAAACAAAAATCAAAACTTGAAAATGATGTAATTTGAAATAGGTTTCCTTATTAGAGTTGTAGATATGAATGTTAGCTTTCAAAAAACAAAAAAACTATTATTACTTAATTCTAGTTTGTAAAACACTAGATATTAACTAGAAATTATGGAAAGGTCTAGACTTAACTAATCCTAGGTATATTTTCAGGTGCCACGGTGATGATTGGTTTTGGGGTTAAAAACGATAAGATTGAGTGTTTCTTTCTTTATAAAATTTATATCTTTATATCTTTGCCTTCCATCAAGATAAACCATTTGAAAAATTGAGTTTCAAAACTCTAGTTATGATTAAAATATTGAACAGTATTCTAGGTTGATTAGATTAAACCAATTAGAATAAATTCTAATTGCTTGCTTGAAATTGTTATTAATTGTGTGTGTGTGTGAGATGAGAACTTGCCTTCTTTTAAGAAATGTCTCCATGAATAAGCTCATACTTTAAACAGTTTTCAAAGGGCCAACCATAACCCATACTCACAAACATACAACTCTAATTGGAGAAATCACTTAAATTTTAGTTGGAAGAGTGAGAACAACAATGCACAAACTTCACAACCACCGTTTCAAGCACACTATAATTTCTAAAATTCTCATGGATATGCACCTCCTTATGCTCCATCTCTTAGAAGAAATCTTAAGAAAACATTGCATGCATTCATTGACAAGCAAGAGATAATCAATACTCAACTTGCTCAAAACATGACAGATTTTAAAGATACTCTTGCAAAATTGACATCTGCTCTTAGTTTTCAAGAGAAAGGTAAGTTTCCATCTCAACCACAACAAAACCTCAAGGGGCAATACAATGCAAATGCAAGTAGTTCGAGAAGCCAACACATGGATCAAGTTAAATTAGTCACTACTATTTCTAGTGGTAATGTTATTGAAAAACCCTCTTTTGAACTTTATGACAAAGATGATGAGTCAATCTCTAAGGGTAAGGAAGGAGTCGAATCAGAAAATTACAAAGAAAAGACCAATTCTCCTCCAGCACTTCCATTTCCTCAAGCCATGACCAAACAAAGGAAAGTCAATCACAACTCTAAAATCTTTGAAATTTTCAAACAAGTAAGGATCAATATACCTTTGTTAGATGCTATTAAACAGGTTCCTTTCTATGCTAAATTTTTGAAAGATCTATGCACTGTGAAGAGGAAACTGAATGTGTGAAATAAAGTCTTTTTAGCCGAACAAGTAGGTGCTTTTCTTCAGAACAATAATGCTTTGAAATATAAAGACCCTAGTTGTCCTACAATTTCTTGTCTTATTGGAGAGCATAAAATTAAAAGAGCCTTACTTGATCTCAGTGCTAGTGTGAATTTACTTCCATATTCAGTTTTTTAAAGTCTCAATCTAGGCGAGTTAAAACCAACTTCTATAACTCTTTTACTTACTGATAGATCTATAAAAGTGCCTAGAGGAATAATTAAATATGTGTTAGTACGAGTCGATAAATTCATTTATCTTGTGGATTTTGTTGTCTTAGGCATATAACCTATTGAAGCATGTAATTCATTTCTTGTTATTTTAGGACGTCCATTTCTTGTAACTTCTAACGCAATGATTAATTGCAGGAATGGATTGATAAAGCTATCATTTGGAAACATAACATTGGAGATGAATATTTTCAACATTTGCAAGCAACCTAGAGATGATAATGATTTACAAGAAGTGGACTTTACTGAAAAATTAATTCATTATCAATTTTCAACCACTTCTAGTGAAATTAAAATTGATGAATCTAATGATTTGTAAATAATTTATTTTCAGAAAGAATCAAAGACAAGTAATTGGAGGCCACAAATTGAGGAATTGCTACCATGATCAATTAAGTTCATACCTTCAAGTGTTCAACCACCCAAACCTGATTTGAAGTCATTGCCATCCAATCTCAAATACTTATTTTTGGGAGAAAATGAAACTTTTCCAGTAATAATCTCTTCCAAACTTAATGCACATCAAGAAAGTAAGTTATTACAAACTCTGAAAATGCACAAAAATACATTAGGATGGACCATAGCTGACATAAAAGGAATTAGTCCTTTGATTTGTATATATAGAATTTATTTGGAGGAAAATGTTAAACCCTTTAGAGAAATGCAACGAAGGCTAAATCCTAATATGAAAAAAGTAGTGAAAAATGAAGTCATTAAGCTTCTAGATAATGAAATCATTTATCCTATTTCTGACAGCAAATGGATAAGTCTTACCCAAGTTGTACTCAAGAAGTCTAGAGTCACTATGATAACAAATGAGAACAATGAGTTAATTCCCACTAGAACTGTTACTTGTTGGCGCATGTGTATTGACTATAGGAAACTTAATTCAATGACTAGAAAAGATCATTTTTCTTTACCTTTCATGGATTAAATCCTAGAAAGAGTTGCAAGTTATGAATTTTATTATTTTCTAGATGGCTATTCGGGTTATAATCAAATTAAAATTGCATTGGAAGATCAAGAGAAGACTACTTTCACATGTCCATTTGGTACTTTTCATATCGAAGGATGCTTTTTAGATTATGTAATGCACCAGCCACATTTCAAAGATACATGCTTAGTATATTTAGTGATATGGTTAAACATTTTCTTAAGATTTTCATAAATGATTTTTTTGTTTTTGGCGATGAATTTGATGATTGTTTGACTAACTTAGAAAAGGTTTTGACTTGGTGTAAAGAGAAGAATCTTGTGTTGAATTGGAAAAAATATTATTTTATGGTAACAAACGACATTGTACTTGATCATATTATTTCATCAAAAGGAATTAAGGTTGACAAATCTAAAATCAAGTTAATTGCAAACTTGCCAACACCAAAATCTATTAAAAATGTTAGATCATTCCTAAGACATGCTGGTTTTTATAGAAGGTTCATCAAAGATTTTAGTGTAATATCTAAGCCTTTAAGCAACCTTCTAACAAAGGATAATATTTTTTAATGGACTGAACATTATGAAAAAGCCTTTGTTAAACTTAAAAACTTGCTTACTTGTGCTCTTATCATTCAACCTCATAATTGGTCATCACCTTTTGGAATAATGTGTGATGCTAGTGATTATGCCGTAGGTGCTATTTTAGGACAAAGAAAAGATAGGAAACCTTATGTGATTTACTATACAAGTAAAACTTTAAATAGTGCTCAAATGAATTACACCACCACTGAAAAAGAATTACTTAAAGTAGTATTTGCATGTAAAAAATTCAGGTCTGATCTTGTTAGCTCACATGTTGTTGTTTTTAGTGATCATACAACATTGAAATATCTTCTTTCTAAGAAAGATTCTAAGGCTAGATTGGTGCGTTAGAGTTTGTTACTTTAAGAATTTGATATCATAATCAAAGATAAGAAAGGCAGCGAAAAAGTTGTTACCAATCACTTGTCAAGATTGATAACAGATTCGAAAACTGACATCACACTAATCGATGACTACTTTCCTGATGAGTCTTTACTTTCCGTCTCTACAATGCCTTGGTTTGCTAATATTGTCAATTTTCTTATTTCAGGACATTTGCCAACTTATTGGAGTACCTAAGATAAAAGAAAGTTCTTGAATGAAGTGAAGAATTTTTATTGGGATGACCCTTATTTATTCAAATATTGTCCCGATCAAATATTTTAAAGATGCATTCCTGACAATGAGGTAAGTAGTGTCATTAAATTTTATCATTCTAAGGCATGTGGAGGCCATTTCTCATCAAGAAAGACAACTGAAAAATTCTTACAAAGTGGATTTTATTGGCCCACCATGTTCAAAGACTCACATGCATTTTGCAAGTCTTATGAAAACTGTCAAAAGTTGGGATCAATTTCAAAACGTCACATGATGCCTTTAAATCCTATTCTTATTATTGAGATATTTGATTGTTGGGGTATCGATTTCATGGGTTCATTCCCTCTATCATTTGGTTTTTTATACATATTGGTCGTAGTAGATTATGTTTCAAAATGGATAGAGGCAATTCCAGGTTGAAATAATGATCACAAGACAATGATAAAGTTTTTGAAAGAAAATATTTTGAGTTGATTTGGAGTCCCTTGAGCCATAATAAGTGATGGTGGAACACATTTCTATAATAAGCTATTTGAGTCTTTAATAAAGAAATATGGAATCATACACAAAGTTGTCACCCCTTATCACCCTCAAACAAGTGAACAAGTAGAGCTTACTTATAGGGAGATCAAACATATTTTGGAGAAAAAAGTAAACCCGAATAGGAAAGATTGGTCTTTAAGACTTAATGATGCACTCAGGGCTTATCGAACTACTTATAAAACATCATTAGGTATGTCACCTTATAGACTAATCTATGGAAAACCTTCTCACTTGCATGTGGAATACGAACATAAAGCTTATTGGGCTATTAAAGCTTTCAATTCAAATCTGGATGATGCTAGTCAACTGCGAAAATTACAAATAATTGAGCTTGAGGAAATAAGAAATGATGCATATGAAAATTCAAGAATTCATAAAGCAAGAATCAAAGAGTTTCTTGACAAGAATATACTGAGAAAAACATTCAATATTGGTCAAAAAGTCTTGCTTTATAATTCTTGACTGCATTTATTTCCTGAAAAATTAAGATCAAGATAGAGCGATCCTTTTATTGTGAAACATGTGTGTCCATATAGGGTCTACGACATTAAGAATCCAAAGAATGACAATGTTTTCAAAGTAAATAGACATCATCTGAAAGGTTACTTTGACAATTTTTCAGTTGAACA
Source organism: Populus ilicifolia (assembly GCA_015708895.1). NCBI lineage: Eukaryota > Viridiplantae > Streptophyta > Magnoliopsida > Malpighiales > Salicaceae > Populus > Populus ilicifolia. The sequence goes on along the minus strand of SRLM01000061.1, from coordinate 113,071 downwards.
TGGCTTTATTGAATTGGGTGATCTTGTAAATAAAGATTGACTTTTTTTTCTCTTACATTGTTTTTTTTTTTAAGTAATTTTTGCTAGTTTCTCTCACCCCGGTCAAATGGCGGATAACGGTACTCTGTGACTTAAGTCAGTTCTTTCAATTTCCCACAATAACTGATATTTGTGTAATTCTTTGAATCTTTTTTCCAATTCTCATTTGAAAATAGATACTACTCTTGAAAAATTGAAAAAGTATTTTCCTGCTCTGCCTCAAAATGCGATTATAAAAATTTACCATGCTAGATATGCAAGATTGAGATTGTTAATGAATCATGAAATTCCTAAAGATATTCGCTAGTTGATTGAAGCAAATGTTCGATTATCAGGTGAGTCTTCTAACTTCATTTCACACATGCCTGGAATAAGTAAAAGCACTTTTGCAAAGAAACGTTGTGCAAAACGACTGAAAGTCTATCATCGATGTGCTGTATGGACTTGTAATGCACAAAGTCATACTTTAGGAATGATATCTATAAACCGTGAAGATAAAATACAATTCATTAAGGATGACCTGAGTAAAGAGTTTTTAGAAATCTTCTATTGACTCTTGAGACGCATTCTAGTGGAGATGTGCATCGTGTAATTCATGATTTATGGTCATTATTTCATAAAGAACATGATCGACTTAGTCTTGGGAATCTGACTAAAAAAGACCCTATTTGCAGTTTTTAAGAAAACTGGATTGAAAGCCTATCCCTGACCCATATAGGGCGTTTGAGCCATTCTTGAACGTAAAATCAAGGGAAGATGTGAGCCACAATCACAACTACTTGTACTTACACATGTTTTTTTAAAAGTAAATAAATAAATAAATAAAGGGAATGTGTGTGTGAGAGAGAGACTCTAGATGGCCTACATATAGTTGGTATGATTGCCTTTCTAATTTCTCATCTATAAAACCCTCTCTTTCTTCCTTTCATTTCTACTCAACCCATACATTCAACAAATATCGAAGTGTGTAGAAATGGCAAGTTCCTCAAGTTATCATATAAGAAATATTTATGTTTTCGGTGGATCTAGTCCAGAGAAAAAAAAAGAGTTTTTAAAATCGGCAAATCATCTTGGTGAAGTGCTAGCTGAGAGAAAGATTCATTTAGTGTATGGTGGAGGCAGTCTTAGGTTAATGGGAGGTGTGTCAATAGCTGTATTTTTAGGAGGTAGTCAGGTTTTGGGGGTCGTCCCCGAAGCTTTAGCACAAAGGGATATCATTAGAAAAACAATTGGAGAGGAACTTTAGGTCTCTACAATGTCAGCTCGAATGAATGCAATGTTTAACCATTTTGATGCCTTCATTGCTTTACCAGGTGGTCTAGGCATATTGGAAGAGATCTTTCATATTTCCTCTTGGACCCAACTGCACATTCACCATAAACCTATAGGTTTGTTAAATGTTAATGGTTATTATGATAAGTTGTTGTTTTTTTTTATCATGCTGTGGAACAGGAATTTCTAACATCTTCTGCACGACAAATCATAATCTTTGTTGCTACTACTGAATAATTGATTGACCAACTACAATATTTCATTCCTGTAATTGATCCTTCCATAAGTTGCATAAATTGGTTAACCAAAGAAAGCCGTAAAAATTTTAGATTGGATTTGAGCCTTCATTTGTGAATCTTTATGTCTTTTGGTTTTATTATTGTGTTTTGTTGTTTCTTATATTTGTTTCCGTGTGTTTCAGGTTTGTCAGTGTTTATTATTTCAGGTGATATATTCTATACTCTATTTTTCTACCTTTAAATATTGAGGACAATGTCTCGTTTTAGTTGGGGGGAAAGGGTGGTAGCTAAAAAAAAAATTGTGTTTTCTATTTCATAAAACATGTGCAAAATTATTGTTACTATGATGGCAGAATAAGGAGAACTTTTTATGACTCTTGAGATGCATCTTAGTAATCATTCGTAACAAGGTCTATCATAATACTTCTTGAAATATTCAGATTTACAAACTCTCACATTGTTATCACTTAATTCTGCTTATATACTTATTTAACATGTATTTTAAACCTTAATTTACACGCACACACTTTAACATATGATTGTGGGTTGCATATTGGATTATTATATTATTTATGTTCTTTTGTTAAAGGTAACAACTAAGGGAAATGGATAGTATATAATTAAAAAAAATGATAATAATAAAAATATAGATAGGTTTGGTTTTGTAGCCTTCTTAACCTAAGCAATTAAGCCCGAAGGAGTGTTTTAACACCTAATACCCTAAAGTCAACTTAATTGAGAGCTATTGACCTTACGCTTGTTACATAGGTTGAGGAGAAAAGCTTAAGGGAATCAAACATTGCACTATCTACATATCAGTATCTGCGACCCAAGTTACTAAGCTCATAAGGGTGTCTTAACACCCAATGCCCTAAGACGAACTGGTCTGGGAATCATTAGCTGAAAGCTCGTTATATGAGTTAAAGATGTATGGTGTTTTAAATTATATATATATATATTTATATATANAAAAAAAAAGACAAAAATAATAATCTCACCTCAAGGAAGTTAACCTTAAACATTAGAACAAAAATTTTTATATATTAAGAATAAGTATAGTGTAAACTTAATATGGACTTTAATGTTTGATACTAACATGTTTTATATTTGTTATCTTGTTCACTCTTTAATACTTTGCTTGTTAAATAACTAATCTTGATTTATGTTGTATAACACTTGGTACAACAAATGTTTGGCACTTTTATAGCCTATATTGTATGGTATAACCGACAATTAAGCTATGAAAGGAATTTGATTTGTTGTTAACATAAGTTATAATTATGAATGCTTGATGAAATTTATAAGTATTATCATTAATTGAAGAAGATGAGTAATGTAATCATGTTAACAATCTATAATCAAATTGGAACCTTCTTTGTGTGTAGTTTTCAATTGAATAATAAAAGTTTAAACTATACTTGTTTGGCATACCATTAGTGGAACCTCTAACCTTGACATTGTTTGTTATCGTTGTTTAATCCTTTAATTTTTCATCTCAAAGTTCTCATCAATTTTTCTTTTTCTTCTTCTTTATTATTATTGTTATTATTATTATTATTATTACTACTACTACTACCACTACTGCTAGTATTATTATTATTGCTACTATTATTGTTGTTGTTATTATTGTTAATATTGTTGTTGTTTATAATTATTATTTATAATTTGTATAATTAACCTCCTTGTGGTTCAACTCCGGTCTTGCCGGGTTATTTAGTACTTTGACACTCCTGCACTTGGGAGAAGACAACAATCTTTTAGTTGTGTCATTCTGTAGCTTTGATCGAGATAGTTAGGGACAAAACCATTTATGCCATACCCAACCTTTATTTCTTCAATCATTTAAAAGGAATATAAATGGACTTTAATATTACCTTTCAACTAGTCTTGGTGCTTGATTTTACAAATGGGTTTCTAATCAGGGTTATTGCTGCCTAATATAGGGTATATTTAAATAAGGGGCATGGGCTAGATTTCTCAACTTCTTTTCTCCCTCTATAATTTTTCAGGTACACAACCTCGATCTTTTAGGGTTTATTTGTGTAATATATATCTTTTACTTTATAAAATTTTAATTCTTTTTGTTTTTTTATTTTGCTCATGTGTTTGAATATAACGCCTATAGTAAAAATTCCATAAGAGGCTAAAAACCTATAAAGAAAGCTTTAAATCTTTATATATGTCCTACACCTATAATTGGAAAAAAGTTAAGGGAATTCCCTAGATAATCGGTATAGGTCCAAGATCCATATTAAGAATTTCATATAGGGTCTAAAAACCATTAGGAAATTGTTGAGAATTTGTATAGGTCCAACCCATACTTATAAAAAGATTTATCAAATCTAAATTTTGAATTTTGTTTAACCCTAAACAAGATTTAAAAGGGATCTACCCTCTACTTGGAACCAAGAGGAAATCTTAGTTTTAGGTATATTCTTATTAGTTTAGATGAGTCTTTAATGGATTGTTATGAAACCTTTAAGTAGTAGATAGATAGTGGCATTGTTGCCTTGAAGGGTCCAAGTCAAACTCTCTAGGGAGTTTGAGGCTATTGCTCTTAGGCGAAACATCATTGCTGAGGTTATGTTTATGTCATCCTTTAGAGAAATATGCGACAGCATTAGGAAAACTATGTCAATCTCTTCTAAGATAAGTTGTGCAATCACAATTGAGAGACTAAGTTAATCCATTCTTTGATAAATTGTGCAATTACACGAAGAAAACTAAGTTCATTCCATCCTTAAAAGGTTATAGGGCAATTACCTTTAAGAGATATCGTGTCAATCCCATCTTTGAAGAAATATATAATCGTACTAGGGAGACTATGTGAATCCCTTCTAAGAAACGTTGTGCAATCATACTAAGAAAAATAAGTCCATTCTATCCTTAAAAAAATATGGGGTTGTTGCCCTGAATATTACTTGAAGAAAATAAAATATCATTATTATAAATAATCTAGTTCATATATAAGAAACTTATGTTCTTATTCATTGATGGTGGTATATTTTTATTGCCTTTTAAGGTATAATAAAGTTGATAGTATTTATGTTAAAAACATAGTCTCAGTTCTAAGATAAGAGATAATAGAGTTTCTCTTATAGATATTTTATAAATGGTTAATAAATAGATTTCACATGTTTTATGATTTGAACAGATATTCAACATATATTGGTTAAATGGTTTCTAAAATCTTGAGGCTTTAAATTGCATTTGTAAGGATGGCAAATGCCTAGCCTAAGTTTACACGTCTCATTAAGCCAATGGGCAAGTGAAATAAATCATACTTTAACTTAGAGCAATTAACTTATTGTATAATCTTTCTTATTCCTTATTGAAAAGTTGTTGAAGATATAATGAAATGGATGTTTGAACAATTATAGGAAGGCCTATGATATATATCATTTAAAGAGCATTTTGATTATTTGCATTTGATAGTGATTAGGGGTGTTAATAAACTAGTTCTAGAAAAATAATTGATCGATTTTTTTATATAAAATTCCTATAAATGTGTCAATTAATGATGTACTAAAAAATAAATAATTTGAGAACAAGGCTTATATGCTAGATAATTAGCTAATCTTTTAGTTCTTGTAGTCCGATTCATTCTTTCTAACCAATGTGGACGGTGCATCATACCCTTTTTTTGGTGAATTAAAGGACTTGAAATGCTTAAGTAAGTATTTCTTTAAAGAAAAAGTAAACATGAAAATAATTATAGTTTAAAATAAGGATTAAGAACTTCTCTATTAAAGGATTCATAAGGTATTATATTTCTCATAAGTCTTACATTATGGAGAAGATGAGCTAGGAAATCATCTTTTTCATGATGGCATTAAAACATCTTTTATGTGTTAAAGAGAGGAAAATATCTCTAACTTATCATAATCTTGTGGTCTAATATGTTGTTTAGCAAGATTGTTAGAGCTATTTGTACTTGGGCTTAGTGTTTGACGGAGTGACACGACCAAAAGATTGATGTCTTCTTTCAACTATAGGAGTGTCAAAGTAATAAATAATCTCGCAAGATCGGGATTGAATCACAAGGAGGTTAATTTTATAAATTATAAACAAGAATATAACAACAACAACAACAACAACAACAACAATAATAGTAATAATAGAAATAGTAGTAGTAGTAGTAGTAGTAGTAATAGTACTAATAATAAAAAAAAAAGTTGATAAGAATTTTTGGACAAAAGGTAAATATGAGAATCAAACAATGATAAAAAAAAATGTTACGATTAGAAGATTTACTAATAGTATTTCAAACAAGTATAGTATAAACTCTTTTTATTACTCAATTTGAAATAACACAAAAAGGAGGTTCTAATCGGATTATAAATTGTTCATATGATTGCATTAGTTATTTTATTTAAATAATGCTAATACTTGCAAATATTGTCAGGTATTCATGATTATAATTTATGTTAACAACAAATCACATTCTTTTCATAGCACAAATGTCGGTTATATCATACGGTTGGGCTATGAAAGTGCCAAGTATTTGTTGTGATAAGTATTTATTCTACGAAGTGTTAAACAATACAAATCTAGACTAACCATTTAACAATCAAAGTACTAAAAGTGAACAAGATAATAAATACAAAACATGTTAGTATCAAATATTAATGCCTGCATTAAGTTTATACTATACTTATTTTTACACCATTAGTATAACATTTTCACCTCGAGATAATAAAATTAGCTAAACATAATGAAAGAGAGAAATATAAATAAACAAGATAAGAACAAAATATTAATAACCACAAAGCAAGACATTTATCATTCAACTTCCATTAATCTATCCAGATAAAGAAACTCTCATTAAATTTATATATCTCCTCAATACCTTTTAAGCAAGATATTAACAAACCTTCCTTTTGTACTCAATATATCAACACATAGTTATAGGGCTTTATTTAGAAGAAAACAAAATTTTTGTTCTAATATTTAAGGTTAACTACCTTAGGTTGAGATTATTATCTTTTTCTTCTTTTTTTTCCTTTTTTAATTAATATACATATAACTTAAAAATATAATGTCTTTTTAATCCATGTAACGAGCTTTCAGTTAACGACTCTCAGACTAGTTGGTTTTAGGGCATTAGGTGTTAAAACACCCCTACAAGCTTAGTAACTCGGGTTGCAAATATTGATACGTAGATGATGCAATGTTTGATTCCCTTTGAAGTTTTTTCCTCAACGCATGTAACAAGTGTTGAGTTAATAACTCGCAAGTTAGTTAACTTTAGGACTGAATGATTTCCTGATTCTAAAAACTCATTTTCTTTCCTGGGACTAAATCCACTAAAAACATAAATATTTTTATTTGATGACTTGAGGAACCTAACATTTTCATATACTTCTATATTTGTTGAATGTATCGGTCAAGTAGAAATGAAGGGAAGGAAAAGAAGATTTTATAGATGAGAAATTAAAAATGCAATCATACCACCTATATATAGGCTAGTTGGAGTCTCTCTCTCTTGAAAATATGTGTATGTATAAGTAGTTGTGATTGTGGCTCATATCTTCTCTTAGTTTTATATCTAAAAATGGTTTAAATGCCCTCAACAGGTTGGGGATAGGCTTCCCATCTATTTTTCTTAAAAACTAGCAAACAAGGTTTTTTTTAGTTAGATTTCTAAGACTATGCCAAGCATGTTCTTTATAAAAATGGGGTCATAAGTGATGAATTGCACGATGCATATCTCTACTATGATGAAACTTAAGAGTCAATAGAATATTATCTAAAGAGTCTCTGTGTTTTAAAATAAATCCCACCTTTTGACAATTTTCACAGGTTTTGCGGAATATATGTGAGTCCTTAAACATGATAGGCTAGTAAAATTCACTTTGTAAGATTTTTACAGTCCTTTTTTTGTTGAGAAATGACCCCCACATGCTTTAGAGTGATAAAATTTAACGACACTACTTATCTCATTGTCAGAAATACCTCTTTGAAATATTTAATAAGGACAATATTTGAATAAATAAAAGTCATCTTAATAAAAGTTCTTCACTTCATTCAAAAACTTTCTTTTATCTTAAATATCCAAATGAGCTGGCAAAAATCTTGAAGCAAGAAAATTGATATTTTTAGTAAACAAAGGCATGAACTAAGAGAAAATAAAGATTTATTAGGAAAGTAATCATCGATTGGTGTGATGTTAGATATCGAATCTATTATCACTCTTGATAAAGATCTGCATCAATATTTTTTATGTCTTTTTCATCCTTAATTTCTTCTTGTTTGGTCATAACATGAGAAAATAGAAGTGCTGGTGAGGAATCAGTCTTTTCTTTGCAATGTTCAGATTCAAACCCTTCCTTACAATAAAAGATTGACTTCTCATCTTTCTTATAGGGTTTAAAAATTGGTTTTTGAATAACCTTACCACTGCAAAGAGTGATGACTGATTTGACTTGATTCATGTGTTATTTTTCAAAACTACTTGCATTTGCATTGTACTGGCCTTTAGGATTTTGCTGTCGTTGAGATGAAAACTTACCTTTCTCTTGAAAACTGAGAGTAGATGTGAATTTTGCAAGAGTATCTTTAAAATCTATTATGTTTTGAACAAGTTAAGTGTTGATTGTCCCTTGCTTTTCAATGAATATATATAAAGTTTTCTCAAAATTTCTTCTATGAGGGTAAGGCATAAGGAGGCGCATATCCATAAGAATTTTGAAAATTATGGTGTGCTTCAAATGGTGGCTATGAAGTTTGTGCATCATTTTTCCAATTAAAATTTGGATGATTTCTCCCACTAGGGTTATATCTTTGCGAGCATAGGCTATAATTGAGCCTTTGAAAACTCTTTAAATCATGAACTTGTTCATAAAGACATTCCTTAAAAGAAGGCAAAGTTGGAAAATCATTGGTTGAGTGTCCATTGGTTTTACGGATTTGATACATAATGTCTTGAATAGATTTTAATTGACCATTCTTTTTTAATTCTAGTGCTTAGACTTTTCTAGCTAAAGATACAAACCTGGTTTGGAGGTCATGATCTTTCCTATGGTTGTATATACCTCTACTAGATGTATAAGGTTAAGTTTTATCCGGTGTCTCATAAGTACTTGCAGTGTCCTAATTTTAAGCATTTTCAGTTAATAAGTCTAAATACTTCATTACTTCATCAGGATTTTTATCTTTAAAAGTTTTATTGCACATTAATTCCACCATTTACCTTTCTATAAGTGTTAACCCTTCATAAAAATATGAAACCAATCTCTATGTTTCAAAACCATGATAAGGGCAAGTATTAAGCAAATCTCGATACCTATCCCAATATTGGTAAAATATTTCCCTTGATTTTTAAGTGAAAGTGATGATTTGTCTTTTGAAAAAGTTTATTCCATGAGATGAAAAAAGTTTTTTTAAAAATTATTGTTGCATTTCATCCCAAGCACGAATCGATCCTGGTCTCAAAGTGACCATATTTTAGCTTTATCTTTTAATGAAAAAGAAAAAAACTTTAATTTGATGGTATCCATGCTATAATTTGATCATTATAGGTGTTACAGATCTCCTCAAATTACTTTAAAGAAAAGTATGGATTTTATAAATTTAAGCCATGAAAAGAAGGTAAAAGTTGATAATGTCTGGCTTAAAATTAAAATAAGATGCATTAGGGGGGAAACTATGTATGATGGTGCACTTGTTCTTGTAAGATTCATGTAGTCTCTAAATGTTTAAACATAATTATTCTCATTATGAAACGATTGATTATTTTCTTCGGCCATAATTTTTTAAAATAATAAGAGTACCCTACAAAGTCTACCACTTAATATACATGATCATACTTTCATGCACGTGTAGGAATAGAGTAAAAGGAAGAAGAAAACAAAAGTAGACACAAAACAAAACAAAAAAAAAACAAAGTTAAATACAAGAAAAATAAAATGAAAAAATAAAATAAATATTATAATTTATACAAGAATTTACCTCCCCAGTAACGGCACCAAAAACTTGACATAACTAAAAGATTAATGTCTTTTTCCAAGTGCAGAAGTGTTGAAGTAATAAATAACCCGGCAAGACTGGAGTCAGACTATAAAAAGGTTAATTGTATAAATTATAAATAATAAGAATACAACAACAACAACAGTAATAATAATAGTAACAACAGTAATAGCAATAGCAATAGTAATAACAATAGCAATAGTAACAGTAACAGTAACAGTAATGGTGGTAGTGGTGGTGGTGGTGTAGGTACTAATAATAATAATAATAATAATAATAATAATAAAGAAATTGTTGATAACTTTGAGATAGAAGATCAATATAATGATCAAACAATGATAAACATAAATGTCAAGGTTAGAAGATCAACTAATAGTATTTCAAACAAGTATAGTATAAAATATTTTTATTACTTAATTGGAAACCACACACAAAGGAGATTCCAATCGGATTATAAGTTGTTAACATGATTATATTAGTTATCTTATTTGAATAATGTTAATACTTATAAATCTCGTTAGACATTCATGATTATAACTTATGTTAATAACAAATCAAGTTCCTTTCCTAACTCAACTGTCGGTTATACCATACAATATGAGCTATGAGAGTGCCAGGTATTTGTTGTACCATGTATTATATAACATAAATCTAGATTAGTCATTTAACAAGCAAAGTATTAAAAAGTGAACAAGATAACAAATACAAAATATGTTAATATCAAACATTAAAGTCCATATTGAGTTTATACTATTCTTATTCTTACACCATTAGTGTAACTTTTTCACCTTGACATAATAAACTTAACTAAACATAATGAAAGAAAGAAAAATAAATAAACAATATAAGAATATAAATAAGATAAAAGTTAACTAAGTAAAGGAAAGAAATTGAAAAGCATAAACTTGATATTAATTAAAGCAAAACTTAAGCATTATAAAAATACAAAGAGAGAAAACAAGAGCATGATCTTGATTTGGAAACCAAAATGTCTAAATACATGGCAGATGCCTCATTTTATAGACCAAAATTAGAAGCTATTGATTTGATGACTAATTGATGAATGGGTGACCAACTCTTGACTTGGTGAAAATCCTTATCTTCTCTTATATGCTCAAAATATCATTGATAACGTGACAATTAGAACCACTTGAAAGTGATAGTTGTAAAAAATTACCTCAGCTTTCTTGTATAAAAAATTAAGGTAATTTGAACTTCTAGAACTCCAGATATGCGAAATACTGAACAGTGCTCGGGTTGGAAAACAGATTTGAACTTCCTTGTTATTGCTATAATTTGGACTTACAAAATGGCCTTTTTACATCTTGGGCTTCATATGAAAGTTGTAAGCCTATGTCTTACCTTTCCATCCATATAAAATAGACCTAAATCTGATATCTACAACTCCAGATATGACCCAATTACCGAACAGTGTTCCGGTTTTGACTACAACGACATCTCTTTTCTAAGTTTAGTCATCTCTTTGTCCTTTCAATTTCAGTTCTTAAATTCATCTATCAATACTTTTATTTATGTGATAGGCCTGCATTTAAAATAAACATTTACCACAAATTAAAGGTATCTTATATTATTCGATACATTATTATAAAACATGCATTATTTAAGGAGTTATTGATACTTCAAGTGCAAAATGATGACATAAAACCTTGATAACAAATACATATTTAAGTAATAATCATTAATACATCAGGATTAAAAAGTCCTTTTCCTTTTTGTTTATGTAGGGAATAAAGAAAGGTCTTATTAGCTTATATACTTTTATTTTAATAGAGTAAATAGCACAACATTTTTTTAAAAACAATAATTTTGTTTTTCCTAGTTATAAGCAACAAGCATTCTTTATATGTGGGGTTGACTTACAGAAGCTTCTATAATTGTTGATTATTACTTAAAAGTGTATTTTTATCAAGGTTTGCACTTGAAGTATCAATAACCTTTTAACTAAAGCATGTTTTATAATAACAAGTCTTGTACCATAAGATACCTTTAATTTATGGTAAATATCCATCCTAAATACAAGCCTATCATATAAATGAAAGGATAAAGAAAGGGTGAAGCTTAGAAAAAAGATGCTTGTTTAGTCCAACCTAGAATATTGTTCGGTAATTAAATCGTACTAGAGTTGTAAAACTTAGATTTAGGTCTACTTTATATGGATGAAAAGCTAAGATATAGGCCTAAAACTTTTATGAGGAAGGCAAGAGTCAATTCAGCTTTTTAAAAGTTCAAATTTTAGCAATAACGTAGAAGTCTGAAATTGTCCTCCAGCTCAGACACTATTCAGTGTTCAGCCCATATCTTGAGTTCTAGAAATCCAAATGACCTTAATTTTTTTTTACTCAAAATTTGAGACAATTTCCTAGAATTTCATGGTAAGGTTAGTTCAAATTTGAATGTTAATAATGACATTTTTGGCAAATAAGAAGATAAAGATTATCATCATGTCAACATGTGAACACCCACTCAACAATTAGTCATGAAATCAATAGTTTCTAATTTTGGCATATAAAAGGAGGTATTCACCATACATTTAGGCATCTTAGTTTGTAGATCAAGATCATACTCTTGCTTTCTCTCTTTGTATTTTTGTATTGCTTAAGTTTTGCTTTCATTAATATCTTATTTATGTTTTTCATTTACTTTTCTTTACTTAGTTAACTTTTATCTTATTTATGTTCTTATCTTGTTATCTAATTTCATTATCTCAAGGTGAAAAGGTTACATTAATGGTGTAAAAATAAGTATAGTGTAAACTTAACATGGATTTTAATGTTTGATACTAACATGTTTTGTATTTGTTATCTTGTTCACTCTTAATACTTTACTTCTTAAATGGTTAATCTAGATTTATGTTATATAATACTTGGTGGAACAAATACTTGGCATTTTCATGGCCCAACCATATGGTTTAACCGACACTTATGCTATGAAAGGAACTTGATTTGTTGTTAACATATGTTATAGTAATGAATGCTTGATAACATTTACAAGTATTAATATTATTCGAATAAGATGACTAATGTAATCATGTTAACTATTTATAATTTGATTGGAACCTTCTTTGTGCATGGTTTCTAGTTGAGTAGTAAAAAGAGTTTATACTATACTTGTTCAAAATACTATTAGTGGATCCTCTAACCTTGATATTTATTTTTTTATCATTGTTTAATCCTTATATGGATCTTCCATGTCGAAGTTCTCACAATTTCTTCTTCTTCTTCTTCTGTTATTGTTGTTGTTGTTGTTGTTGTTATTGTTTATAATTTATGCAATTAACCTCTCTGTGGTTCGACGTTAGTCTTGTCGAGTTATTTATTACTTCGACACTCTTGCACTTGGGAGAAGACATTAATCTTTTGGTTGTGTCACTTATACACTATCTACTATGAGTTAATCTTTTGGTCATGAAATCAAATATTTTGTCATTCTGATACATGTAAGGGTCATTTCTTATGAAGAAAAACAACTATAAAAATCTTACAAAAGAGATTTTACTGGCCCACCTTGTTCAAGGTCTCACATGCATTTTACAAGACTTGTGAAAATCATCAAAAGTTGAGATCTATTTCAAAACATCACATGATGCCTTTAAATGATATTCTTGTCATTGGGGTATAGATTTCATGGGTCCATTTCCTTCATCATTTGATTTCTTGTACATATTAGTAGTAGTAGATTATGTTTCAAAATGGATAGAAGCAATTCCAAGTGGAAATAATGATCTCAAAACAATGATAAAGTTTTTAAAAGATAATATCTTAAGTCGATTTGGAATCCCTCGAACCATGATGAGTGATGGTGGAACAAATTTCTATAACAAATCATTCAAGTCTATAATGAAGAAATATGGAATTACACATAAAGTTGCAACCACTTGTCACCGTCAAACAAGTGAATAGGTAGAGCTTACTAATAGGGAGATAAAACAAATCTTGGAGAAAACAATGAACCCTAATAGGAAAAACTGATCTTTAAAACTTAATGATGCGCTTTATGCTTATCGAATTGCTTATAAAGCAACATTAGGTATCTCACCTTATAGATTAGTCTATGGAAAACCTTATCACTTGCCTGTGGAATGACACGACTAAAAGATTATTGTCTTCTTCCAAGTGGAGGAGTGTCGAAGTAATAAATAACTCGTCAAGACAAGCGTTGAACCATAGGGAGGTTAATTGTACAAATTATAAACAACAACAACAATAACAACAACAACAACAACAACAACAACAACAACAACAACAAGAATAATAATAATAATAATAGCAATAATAATACTAATAATACTACTACTACTACTAGTAGTAGTAGTAGTAGTAATAACAATAATAAAGAAGAAAAGAAGAAGAAAAATTGATGAGAACTTTGAGATGAAAAATTAAAGTAAGGATTATACAACATAAATCAAGATTAGTTATTTAAAAAGCAAAGTATAAAAAGTGAATAAGATAACAAATATAAAACATGTTAGTATCAAACATTAAAGTCCATATTAAGTTTATACTATACTTATTCTTACACCATTAATGTAACCTTTTCACCTTGACATAATAAACTTAGCTAGACATAATAAAAAAAAAGAAAAATAGATAAACAAAACAAGAACATAAATAAGATAAAAGTTAACTACGTAAAGTAAAGGAAAGGAAAGGAAAGGCATAAACTTGATATTAATGAAAGCAAAACATAAGCAATATAAAAAATACAAGGGAGAAAGCAAGAGCATGATCCTGATCTGGATACCAAGATGCCTAAATGTATGATAAATGCCTCCTTTTATAGGCCAAAATTGAGAACTATTGATTTGATGACTAATTGATGAGTAGGTGGCCAACTCTTGACTTAGTGACAATCCATATCTTCTTTTGTTTGCCCAAAAGGTTATTGATAACGTCAAAATTGGAACCACTTGAAAATATGAAAGTTGTAGGAAATTATCTTTGCTTTCATGTGTAAAAAAATCAGATCATTTAGACTTCTAGAACTCCAGATATGGCTAAAATACTAAATAATACTTGGGTTGGAGGATAGATTCGGACTTCTTTGTTGTTGCTCCAATTTGAACTTGAAAGTGAAATTTTTAGATTTTGAGCTCCTATGAAAGTTGTAGTCCTATATCTTACCTTTCCATCCATATAAAGTAAACCTAAATCTGAGATCTACAACTTTAGATATGATCCAATTAGTGAATAGTGTTCCAATTTGGACTACACCGACATCTCTTTTCTAAGTTTGGTCATCTCTTTATCCTTTCAATTTCAGTTCTTAAATTCATCAATCAATCCTTTCATTTATCTGATAGGCCTGCATTTAAAATGAATATTTAATATAAATTAAAGGTATTTTATATTATTAGATATATTATTATAAAGCGTACTTTAGTTAAGGAGTTATTAATACTTCAAGTATAAAATGACGATATAAAACCTTAATAAAAATACATTTTTAAGTATCAATCATAGCACTTAAACATAAAGCTTATTAGACTATTAAAGCTTTTAATTTAAACTTTGATGATGCTAGTTAACTATAAAAATTATAAATAAATGAGCTTAAGAAAATAAAAAATGATCCATATAAAAATTCAAGAATTCATAAAGCAAGAATAAAAGAGTTTCATAACAAGATCAAAATGAAGTGGTTCTTTTATTATGAAATATGTGTATCCATATGGGGCTTGTGATAAATTCAAAAAATAACAATGTTTTCAAGATAAATGGATATCATTTAAAAGTGTACTTTAATAATTTTTTAATTGAAAATAACTTTATTGAATTGAGTAATCCTGTATATAAATATTGATTTTTTTTCTCATATTGTTTTGTGTTATATTTTGGTAAAACTTTTGTTTTGCTAGTCTCTCTCACCTTAGTCAAATGGCGGATAACAGTACTTCATGACTTTTAAGTTAGTTATTTTTGTTTTTTATGATAACTGATATCTGTAAATATACTTATTCAATTCTTTATTTCTTATCTTTTCTTTGCATCTCTTTTCCACTTTTCATATGAAAAAATAAACACCACTTTTGAAAAATTGAAAAAAAGTATTTTTCAGCTTTGCCTCAAAATACAATTATTAAAATTTACCAAGCTAGGTATGCAAATTAAGGTTGTTAATAAACCATGAAATTCTTGAAGAGATTAGCTAGGTATTTGAAATAAAGATCCAATTATCAGGTGAGTCTTCTAATTTTTTTATTTCATACATACCTGCGGTAGATAAAAACACTTTTGCAAAGAAAAGTCATGCAAAATGATTGAAATTCAGTCATCAATTTGCCAAATGGTGTAATATACAATGTCATTCTTTAGGAATGGTATCTATAAACCATGATGATAAAATGTAATTCATTAAAGATAGCTTGAGTACAGAATCTTTAGATAATCTTCTATTAACTCTTAAGACGCATCTTAATGGAGATGTACATCGTCTAATTCACAACCCCATTTTCATAAAAAAAACATGATCGACTTAGTTTTAAAAATTTAATTAAAAAAGACCTTGTTTGTTATTTTTTAAGAAAACTAGATAGGAAGCTTATTCCTTACCCATAAAGGGTGTTTAAGTTGTTCTTGGATGTAAAACCAAGGGAAGATGTGGGCCACAATAACAACTATGATTTGAGTCTTACTTTATAAAAATTAATGTTTTTTATTAATATAGCATAATATTTGTGTTTTGTTATTTCTTATACTTGTTTAAGGGTGTTTCAGGTTTGTTAGCAGTTGTTGTTTCAAGCGATGTCTTCTATACTTTATCTTTCTACCTTAGAACATTGAGGACAATATCTCATTTTGGTTAGGGAAAAAGGATAGTAGTTGATATTAAAAAAAAACTAACTATATTTTCTATTTTATATACCATTTGCAAAACTATTGTTACTAAGATGACAAAGTAATGAGGAATTTATTAACTTTTGAGACGTATCTTGGTAAATATTTTTTAATGATTAGTTGCAAAATGAGTTTTAGAAGTTCAAATGATCTCAACTTTTTTTCTTAAAAAGTTACAATAATTTTCTATAATTTTTATGTAAGGTTAGTTTGAATTTGGACGTTAGCAATGATGTTTTTGATAGACAAGAAGATAAAGATTGTCACCAAGTTAAGATATGGTCACCCACTCAACAATTAATCATCAAATCAATACTTTCTAGTTTTGACCTATAAAAGGAGACATTTACCATCCATTTAAGCATCTTGGTTTCCAAATCAAGATCATGCTCTTGCTTTCTCTCTTTGTATTCTTTGTATTTTTGTAATGCTTAAGTTTTGCTTTCATTAATATCTTATTTATGCCTTTCATTTCTTTTCCTTTACTTAGTTAACTTTTATTTTATTTATTTTCTTATCTTGTTTATTTATGTTTTTCTCTTTCATTATTTTTAGCTAATTTTATTATCTTAAGGTGAAAAGAATACAATAATAGTGTAAGAATTAGTATATTGTAAACTTAACATGGACTTTAATATTTAATAATAACATGTTTTATATTTCTTGTTTGCTCTTAATACTTTAGTTGTTAAATGGTTAATCTATATTTATGTTGTATAACAAATACTTGGCACTTTCATAGCCCAATCGTATGGTATAACTGATTTATTGTTAACATAAGTTGTAATCATGAATATCGAACAACATTTACAAGTATTAGCATTATTCGAATAAGATAACTAATGTAATCATGTTATCTATTTATAATCCGATTGGAACCTCTCTTGTGTGTAGTTTCTATTTGAGTAATAAAAAGATTTTATACTATACTTCTTTGAAATACCATTAGTAGGTCCTCTAACTTTGACATTTGTTTTTATCATTGTTTAGTCCTCACATTGATTTTCCATCTCAAAAATCTCATCAACTTTTTTTTTCTTCTTCTATTACTTTTACTATTACTACTACTACTATTGTTGTTGTTGTTGTTTATAATTTATATAATTAACCTTTTGTGGTTCGACCTCGATTTTGCTAGGTTATTTAGTATTTCGACACTCTTGCACTTTGGGAGAAGACATCAATCTTTTGGTTGTGTCACTTATGCACTACCTACTATGAGTTAATAATCTTAAAGTTGGATGTTCTTGTATTTATTTTACTAGTTTGCATCTTAAAAACTACTTATAAGAATATGGCATACCTTTGTCTTGCATATTAAATAAAGCACTAAGAGATTATGATCTTGGAATAGGGTAGTCATCTCATTCGATTAACTGTAATTTCATTAGCATGAGATATTCATTAGAGATGAGAGAGATGGTGATTAGGGTGTTGTGAAACATTCACACCACATGTTTGATAAAGGTTCGAAGCCAAAAAAACTATTCGAAGCCAAAAAACTATCCTATAATTATGGCAAATTTGTACTTTGAATATAAAAAATAATAAAAGGGTAAGTCTTAAATGCATGATAAATTTTTTAATTTAAAGAGTGCAATGACTCTCTAGCAATTTAATAGAATATAATGACAATTTTATACATAAATCAATATTTTTTGTTCATTTTTTTTATGTGTAAGGAGAGGATGTAAAGTGTTATGAATATAAAAATTTTAGGAAGTAAAGTGTAATTGTTTTTTAAAAAAATAAAGGAGAAATAATCAACTAATAAGATGCTTGGTGTAATTAACCTTTAAATATTTTCTAATGCACTAGACCAATATAAATGGTGCGCTATTAAATATCATTTTTTGAGAAATACAATTAATTTATTTTTATAATTAATTAATTAATGGATTATAAAAAAAATTTCTTTTTTTCAAGTTAGTTTAGTGACACGATCAAAAGATTGATGTCTTCTCCTAAGTATAGGAGTGTTGAAGTAATAAATAACCCGGTAAGACCGCGGTCGAACCATGAAGAGGTTAATTGTATAAATTATAAATAACAATAACAATAACAATAACAATAATAATAATACTAGTAGTAGTAAAGAGAAGGAAGAAGAAGAAGTTGATGAGAAGTTTGAAATGGAAGATTAACGTAAGGATTAAAAAATAATAATAACAAAATCAAGGTTAGAGGTTCCACTAATGGTATGTCAAACAAGTATAATATGAACTCTTATTAGTCAATTGGAAACCATGCACAAAGAAGGTTCCAATCAGATTACAAATTGCTAACATGATTACATTAGTTATCTTATTTGGTTAATACTAATACTTGTAAATCTCGTTAGGCATTCATGATTATAACTTATGTTAACAACAAATCAAGTTCATTTTCTAGCTCAGTTGTCGGTTATACCATATAATATGAGTTATGAGAGTGTCAGGTATTTGTTGTACCAAGTATTATACAACATAAATCTAGATTAGTCATTTAACAAGCAAAGTATTAAAGAGTGAACAAGATAACAAATACAAAACATGTTAGTATCAAACATTAAAGTCCATATTAAGTTTACACTATACTTATTCTTACACCATTAGTGTAACTTTTTCACCTTGACATAATAAACTTAGCTAAATATAATAAAAAAAAAGAGAAATAAATAAACAAAATAAGAGAAAAGTTAACTAAGTAAATGAAATGAAATGAAAGGCATAAACTTGATATTAATGAAAGCAAGGCATAAACATTACAAAAAATATAAAGAGAGAAAGCAAGAGCATGATCTTGATTTGGAAACCAAGATGCCTAAATGTATGGCAAATGCCTTCTTTTATAAGCCAAAATTGAGAACTATTGATTTGATGACTAATTGATAAGTGGGTCACCAACTCTTGACTTGGTGACAATCCTTATCTTCTCTTGTCTGCCCAAAAAGTCATTGATATTGTCAAAATTAGAACTATTTGAAAACATGAAAGTTGTAGGAAATCGTCTCAGCTTTCTTATGTAAAAATGAAGGTTATTTGGACTTTTAGAACTCCAGATATAGGTCAAATACTAAACAGTATTAGGGCTTGAGGACAGATTCAGACTTCTTTGTTGTTGCTATAATTTAAACTTAAAAATGGTTTTTTTAAATCTTGGGCTCCATATAAAAGTTGTAGGCCTCTATTTTACCTTTTCATCCATATAAAGTAAATATAAATCCGAGATCTACAGCTCTAGATATGACTCAATTACCAAACAGTGTTTCAATTTGGACTGCACCAGTATTTTTTTTCTAAGTTTGGTCATCTATTTGTCTTTTAAATTTTAGTTCTTAAATTCATCAATTAATCCTTTTATTTATGTGATAGGCCTACATTTAAAATGAACATTTACCACAAATTAAAGGTATCTTATATTATTACATATATTTTTATAAAACATGCTTTAATTAAGGAGTTATTGATACTTCACGTGCAAAATGATGATATAAAATTTTGATAAAAAATACACTTTTCAGTACTAATCATTTAGCTATTGAAAAAGAAATCTTAATGACCAGTTGTGCTTTTTAATTGATTTTGTTTTTCAAAGACAAATGGTCATCACAACTTAGCTAAAAGATAACATAAAAAATTCTTGTTTTGATTTTTGCAACAACTTAAGAATATGTTTAAAAACTAAACATATTCAATAGCTTATTTTAAATTAGAACATTTGAGATTTTTAAAAGGAAAGTTTTAAGTTCAAATCCTAAATGTGAGATTTAAATATAATGTAAGGCTAAGGCTTCAGGGGGCTTTGGATGAAAGAAATGAAAATAAAATCAATACTCTTTTTTAAATTATAAATTAATAATTTTATGCTTAACATTCAATTAAGTTTACAAATATGCTATTGATTTTGAGCCGAGGACAACTATTTTTTTTTTAAATAAGATTGAAAAGAAAAGGCCTTGTTATGATTATATACTATATTTTTAAATGTGTGGAAAAAAAAACTATGTATTTATTATAGATATAGATTTATTGCACTATGAACCACATTGTAGACATAAAGTACTTCTACTGTGTGCGATATTGTAGCGCCATGAGGGGCGTTGCCTTTTTTGTTTTTAGTAAAACATTATTGTTGGGTCTAGTTAGGCAGCTGAATTCAATAACAACAATATCCAAGGAGATTGAGTCAATAAAAAACACATTAAAAAGTGTGGGAACATCACTTTGTATTTACTATGGACATAAACTTATTACATTGTGGACCATATTGTAGATATAAAGTATTTGCAATATGAATGACACTATAGCATAATGGAAGACATTATCTTTCTTGTTTTAGTAAAAAATTGTTGTTAGCAGTCAGACCCAATGCTACTCGGTGTAAAAAATTGTTGTTAGCAGTCAGACCCAATGCTACTCGGTCTGACTGGGTAACCGAACCCTATAGCATGAAGTCTTACCCAAAAGCATAAGGTAGTCATGCCCAAGGAGATTGAGTCCATAAAAAAAATCAATTAATATGTTTTAATATTTTTATTTTATTTTGATGTGATGATATAAAAAATCAATTTTTTTTAAATATATTATCTCAATACTTAAAAAAAATATTAAAAGAATAATCATTACGTAGTAATATAATAACTAACATATGAATTCATGTTGTGCAGTGGATTAACAACAATTTTTTAAAATATAAAAATGATTAATTTAGGTTAAAAGCATAAAATATATTTGCACTATCATCATCTTCAAATAAAATATTTTTTTACAGTAGTACTATAAATAACAAATAACATGGCAGTGCTCAATATACCAATAACAAATTTCTTTCCCTTTAATTTTTTTTCTTTTTAAAATATGTATAATTGTATTTTTTTCCGTTTCTATTTTTTTCTTTTGTATTATTAACTTTTTTCATACTGTAAAATGAAAATAAATTGATATGGCTTTTTATATATCATACAAAAATTGAGTGATAATAATTTTTTTTTCATTTAAGGTTGGGTTGATTTTTTTTATTAAAACATGTTTATTTTTACGTTTAAAAAATAACATTAAAGAAATTAGAAATTTTTTTTATTTATATCAAATTAATATTTTTAAATGTTTTTGTATTATCTTTATGTGATGATATAAAAAATAAATTTTAAAAAACTAAAAAAGTAATATCTCAATATATTTTTTTAACATAGAGTGTTTGCATTGTGAATGATACTGTAGTGTTATGGGAGGTATTGTCTTTTCTATATTTAGTAAAAGATTACTGTTGAGTTAGGCTAGACAGCCAGTCCTAATACTACTCAGTTTGGCTAAATAGCTAAACCTAGAGTGTTGGGTTTAGCTTGAATGACAAATATAATGGCGTTGGGTCCTGCTACTTGCCAAGACTAATAGCGTTGGGTCTTGTTGTCCAATCAGGCTTAATAGCACGATAGACCCTTTTTATCCATTTAAGTTTAGTAGCATACTAGACTCAATTGCCACTAGTATCTGATAGCATACTAGGCCAGCTGCCTACTAGGACCTAATAATGTTAGGTTTTGATATCTAGCAAAACCCAATAACATTATATTTTGCTGTCTACTAGAACTAAATAATGTTAGTTGGGTCTATTTCATTCAAAATTCAAGTTTATAATTGGCTTAAAATATATCGATCAACTTACCAGGTCAGCTCGGAACTCGGGTGGACTAGACAGAAACCCTATAGAGATCTTTTTTTTTCAAATGTGTTTTTTTCCCATTTAAAGACCCTTCTTTTTTCATATTTTTCAATTGGTTACTAACTTAATTCAAAGTTCATTATATAAATACTAAAAGAATGTTTTATTTATTCAATTTGAAATTTGAAACCCTTTAATTTATATACTCTATGTTTACAAGAAAAAAATTATGTTCTTTCAATATAGAATAATAAATTTTTTTTATTTAAATACTTCAACTTAGAAAAATAAAATAATATCTTTCCAATATTAGATAAAAAACCTTTTGAAATAATTTTTTAAACTTAATTATTTACAACATGTATAGCTTATGTCTTTTTTGATTGTTTCTTAATTTTTTCATATGAAATATTAAAAATTCAATTATTTTTTAAAAGTTTTTTGGGTGACTAGGTGACATGACCAAAAAATTAACATCTTTTTCCATGTATAGGAGTGTCGTAGTAATAAATAACTTAGCAAGACTAGGATCGAACCACAAAGAGGTTAATTGTATAAATTATAAATAACAACAACAACAACAACAACAATAAAAGAAGAAGAAGAAGAAGTTGATAAAAACTTTGAGATGAAAAATCAATGTGAGAATTAACCAATAATAATAACAAATGTCAAGGTTAGAGGATGCACTAATGGTATTTCAAACAAGTATAGTATAAGCTCTTATTACTCAACTAGAAATCACACACAAAAAAGGTTCCAATTGGATTATAAATTGTTAACATGATTACATTAGTTATATTATTTGAATAATGCTAATACTTATAAATATTATTAGGCATTCATAATTATAACTTATATTAACAACAAATCAAGTTTTTTTCATAGCACAGGTATCGATTATACCATGCACTTTATGCTATAAAAGTATTAAGTATTTGTTGTACCAAATGTTATACAACTTAAATCTAGATTAATCATTTAACAAGTAAAATATTAAAGAGTGATTAAGATAACAAATACAAAATATATTAGTATCAAATATTAAAATTCATATTAAGTTTACACTATACTTATTCTTATACCATTAGTGTAACCTTTTCACCTTAATATGATAAACTTACTTAAACATAATGAAAGGGAGAATCATAAATGAATAATATAAGAATATAAATCAGATAAAAATTAACTATGTAAAGAAAAGAAAATAAAAAGTATAAATATTTATTTTTTTATTATGTGTTTAGTTTTCAGAGTGTTTTTTATAATTCATTTATGGTTTTATTTTTATCCTTTATATAAACAATTTATATTTTTTAAAATAAAAAATATTTATTTTTAAATGATATTTTTAATATATATAGCCTTGGATTTTTTTTATTTTATCAATTTAATATTTTATTTTTAATATTCAATATTTAGATGTATATTTATATTTTAACTTTTCAATTTTTAATTTGAAGTATTATTAATATTTTTTTATTAATTTATTAATACATATATTTTTAGTTTATTGATTTGATAATATTGAGCAATACTACCAATATGACTCGATAAAATTAGATTGCAATGAAACTCAAAACACTTAATATATTTTTCATATTCTTCATATATTTTATATTTTTAAAAAATTATTATTAATTATCTGTACCAATATTGTATTTTATTGTACTATTTTGTTGTACAAAGCATGTTCTCACTAAAGTTAAAGAACACGTAGCTAACATAAGAAATAACCTTTCACGTGCGGCTCTACTCTCCACACGTTGCCAACCTACCACAGCCATCTCTCAGTCTCCGTCTTCCCCTCCTGTTGTATATACTATATAGTAATTAGAAGCCTGTCATTTCTAAGCATTTCAAGTTAATACAGGAAACAAGAGATTATCATGTCTCCTCTAATACTTTACTCGGCACTATTGGCCATCTTCGTCTATTGCCTTCGTCAGCTGCGAAGCCTTCGTGACCGTCACGGCAAACCCCTTCCACCAGGCCCCAAACCATGGCCCCTAGTTGGAAACCTACCCCATTTGGGGCCTATGCCTCACCACTCCATGGCAGCCCTGGCTAAGACTTATGGACCTCTCATGCACCTCCGGTTCGGCTTCGTCGACGTGGTGGTGGCGGCATCGGCTTCCGTGGCTGCTCAGTTTTTGAAAGTACACGATTCCAACTTCTCTAGCAGGCCACCAAACTCCGGTGCCAAACATATTGCATATAATTACCAAGACCTTGTGTTTGCACCCTATGGGCCACGATGGCGCATGCTTCGGAAGATCAGCTCCGTCCATCTCTTCTCGGCCAAGTCCTTGGATGATTTTAGACATATTAGACAGGTTAAGTTCATTTCATTCCATATTTCTTAATTAATTCTTGTGATATATCTTGATCTGTACAGCACCGCGCCTGCGTTGACTTATTAATTGCATTTGCCCTGTGGCAGAGCCTTGGTCCAGTAATAAGCCTGTCTGGTTTCCTAATAAAAAATTAACCAAACTAACCATATACACATATGTATGTATGCATGTATGTAATGCTTTTTCATTTTGTTTAGATTGGTTTGTACACTAAAATGGGTTTTTTTTTTTTGGTTTGAATAATATCACTTGCTAGCGTTTCGCTTTGGACTAATATTCTTTGCTTCTCGCTAATGGAGGTAGTAGGTACTAATTTCATCAGATTAATTTCTAATAAATTCTTAACCGAACATTGATTAAAGTTATCTTCGTGATTGATGATTGCAAATTGTTGGTCGTTGACTTGGTTATTTTATTTTATTTTTATTTTTATTTTTACCATGTATATACACACTGCAGGGAGAAGTGGCAGTGCTTACAGGGGCACTGACAAGATCAGGTCCATCCACACCAGTGAACTTGGGTCAATTGCTCAATGTTTGCACCGCTAACGCTCTTGGGAGAGTGATGTTAGGGAGGCGCGTGTTCGGCGACGGCAGTGGTGATGGTGACCCGAAGGCAGATGAATTCAAGTCAATGGTGGTGGAGGTAATGGTGTTGGCTGGTGTGTTTAACATCGGTGACTTTGTTCCTGCTTTGGAGTGGCTTGACTTGCAGGGTGTAGCAGCTAAAATGAAGAAGCTTCATAAGAGATTTGATGCTTTCTTGACTAACATTGTAGAGGAGCATAAAACCAGCAGCAGCACTGCTTCTGTTAGATCAGAGAAGCACAATGACATGTTGAGCACGTTGATTGCTCTGAAGGAGCAGCGGGATGTTGATGGTGAGGAAGGGAAGCTCACTGACACTGAAATCAAAGCATTGCTTTTGGTATTTATTTCTGATGCCTTCTTAGCATTAATTTAGTAGAATACGCTCTTAAAATCATTAAAACAAAACATTTAATTTCAATCAATGCGTAATTTATTTTGGAAAATATATCTTATTACGATTAAAATAAAGTAATTAATTGTTGATATCAGCTAAATCATTAAAAATTAATAATAAAAATAATAAATCAACTCTAGAAAAGCACCTTGTCAACCTCCATAACAGAGCTGACTTGCGGTTGCAGAATATGTTCACTGCTGGCACCGACACATCGTCGAGCACAGTGGAATGGGCTATTGCAGAGCTTATACGGCACCCAGCCATCCTGGCCCAGGTCCAACAAGAGCTCGACTCCGTCGTCGGTCGAGACCGTCTGGTAACTGAATTGGACTTGGCGCAACTCACCTACCTCCAAGCCGTGGTCAAGGAAACCTTCCGCCTCCACCCCTCAACGCCATTATCTCTTCCACGCATTGCAGCTGAAAGCTGCGAGATTGGCGGCTACCACATTCCGAAGGGCACTACTGTTTTGGTGAATGTATGGGCCATAGCTCGTGACCCCGATGTATGGACTAAGCCGCTTGAGTTTCGGCCAGAAAGGTTTCTTCCCGGTGGAGAGAAAGCTGATGTTGACGTTAAGGGAAATGATTTTGAGCTTATACCATTCGGTGCTGGGCGTAGGATTTGTGCAGGGATGAGTCTCGGGCTGCGTATGGTTCAGCTATTGACTGCAACTTTGATCCACGCCTTTGACTGGCAGTTGGCCGATGGGTTGGTGCCGGAGAAATTGAACATGGACGAGGCATATGGTCTGACTTTACAACGTGCCGTCCCCTTAATGGTGCACCCTAGGCCAAGGTTATCCCCAAAAGCCTACCGGACACCAAATNAAAAAAAAAAAAAAGGATAATCATTTTTCTCGGGTTTTTTTTTTTTTTTTTAGAGTGTGAGGTAATCTATCTATTAATCTATGGTTGATAGGTTACAAAAATTCAGACTTTGCAATGCCGTGTGACTTGTCTGAAGATTTTCAATGTTGTGTAACTAAATGCAAAATAAATATGTTTTTTTAATTAAAATTTCATCACTTAAACAATTTTTATTAATTGATAATTAAATACTATAATTTTTTTATTTATTTTATAATTTGACCTAATTCTAATCACAGTCATAAAGGTAACTTCAACGCAGGAGCCGAGATAATTAAAATAAAACCACTATACTTTTATCTATTATTTTTAATTTAAATAACTTTAACCGGATAGCTAAATAAATAATTAAAATGCCTTATCTTCGTGTAGAATTTTATTTTTATATTTCTCTATAGAAAAAAAAATAGAAAGAATATATATCCGTATGTCTCTTTCCTTTGTTTGCCTTTACAAAAATAAAACAAAAGGGAAAAAAATAAACCTGCCTTTTGCCCCAACTTAATTATTCATATCATAAATTACTTATATTAGTCATATAATTAATAACATCATGACTATATTATATAAAAAATAACTAAATTAGTTATACAATTATATTAAAATTAATTTAATATAAAATAAATTAAAATATAATTAACTATTTTAAATGAACTTTTACAATTAAAATACACATAAAAAATATATTTATAATATTTAAAAAAATCTTTTTATCAATTTAGCATTAAAGATGCTCTTACATCATCGTATGTATATTATAAATTGCTAGCAAAACAAAATTAGGTTGACATCTAGCAATAACCAGTCAGCAGCCTCGTGATCATTGTTTCATAGTCCATCTAAATCTAAACCAGGTATGTATACAAAGGAGCCTGGACCCCACATAAAGCGGGTCTACGCAGTTAGCATTATTATTTTTTATTTTTTTTTAAGACTTGGCCATCTTTTTTACAACAAGAAAGAGAGTGGATGGCATATTATCTACGTGCCTAGATTCCTATCATCAATGAAAGAGGGGTTATAGACTTTAAAAAATTAATTTTTTATTTTTTTATTTAATAACAACCGGTAGATATTATTAATGCATGAATAAACTTATTTATCATATAAAAATACCTCTCAATTGATTAAAAAAATTTAAATAAAAAACAAAAATTTATCAATCCTAGTCTACTATTTTTAGCCATGGAACATTTTAATAAAATAATACAATACTTTAAATAGTAGAGAGAAATCATTGTTTCTCTAATCTAAAATTATTAGATTATAATAGTAATTTATAATGTTCTTTATATTTTTTTATATTTTTTATATATTTTTTTAAAAATCACTTTCCTTTGTTTTTTCAACTTTTCTTTTTTTATTTATTTTTTTATTTATTTTTATTAATTTTATTTTTTAAATATCTTATTGGTTAAAATTTTATTTTTGTAATTTTTTTTAAATACTATAAATTTCTACAATTTTTTTCTCACATAGTTTTTTTATTTTATAAAATTATATTTATCAATTATATTTTGTAATATTTTATTTTTATATGTGCTGCTTTTGTATAAGATCTTTATAATGTATTGCCACTATATATCAATATACGTGTTATCTAAGTTAAATGATTTAAGATTTGGAATTTTTTTATGGTAATATTTTGAATTGTGTGCTTCTATTACGTGGGATTTATCAAATGCTTAGGAATAAGTTAACTTAATTATGTGCTTTATACTTTGGTTTGCTCATTTTGTAACTCTTTTCTTAAATTGTATGCTTTCTTTAAATTGTTGTTTTAAGAAAATTGGTCCAGTCTCTGTCTGTTACATTACCTCTAAAATATTAATCTATTAATTGTATGTTAGAAAAAAAAAATTTAACCGAGAGAATGGGAGCTTCTCAATCACAAGATAAGGCTTGTTGGACAAGAAAGATGTTGAACATATTTTGTGATATTTGTATCAAAGAAATTGAGAAAGGTATGCAACCGAATGTATTAAAGCATTTGATAAAGCAATTGAGAAAGGTATACGACCGAACACATATTTTAACAAAGTTAGTTGGAAACATATTATGAATTGTTTTAAAAAGGGGATTGACAATGCATTAATAAAAACATAATTAAAGAATAAATGAAACGAAATAAAAAAAAGATTCAAAAATATGGAAAAAGATCATTTTTGAAGTGGCAGTAGGTTGAAGTACTGAACTTAGAACAATTTTGATAACTGATGAGTGGTGGAAATCTAAAATCAAGGTCTATTTTTTCAGTACATATAAAACTACAATAAACTATTTTATTGTTTATTGTTATAATAATTATAATGTATTTTTATCTTCACTATCCCTTGTTATAGGAGATACAAGGAGCTAGAAAGTGTAGGCATGTTGGTATCGATCCTGCATTGTGTTGTAAATATGATATCATTTTTACAAACATTGTGGTTCCTTGTCAATATGTTTAACCTTTATCACAAGGTTTGAATTTTGATGATGATGGTTTTGGTGAAAGGAGAAATAATGCATCTAATAAGGATCCACGTATAGAGAAAGGTGGTTGCAATTCGGAGAAGGATACTTTACCAAATTTTATAGAGGATGTCAATTGTAACAGTCCAGGCTAATCATTTCTATCAACACCAAAAGATCCTAACATATAATCTTAATTTTAGGGTAATTTTTTTATTTGTAAAGAATTCTACCAAAATTTTGATAGAGTTTTCTTTGTATATAGAACAAATTCCTAGTATTTCTTCATTTACAACTTTTATACACTTTAACCCTTTTATCTTTTAATTTTTCATTCCTTTACCTTAATAGCTAGATTGACTTTATAATTTATTTACTTATTATGAACTTACTCCTTAAATATTGAATTTTTTTCTAATAAATTTGAACATGGGGTTTACATCAATAATATGGTTGTTAGTGTAAATTTTGCCAATAGTACTAACAATAATATTAATAATAGTGGGAAGAGAAAAAAATATTCAACAATATACACAAAAGAGAGAAAAAAAAACTACATTAAGGAAGTGGTTTTTGGTAGCGAGCTTTATTGTTTTGCAACTGAGTTTTTCGTGGTTGGAAGTAAGAGGGAAATGTGGGCAGCAATTGGAGATAAGGAAAGAAAATTTCAATGATTGAAATTAATGTTCTAGAGGAGGTTAAACGTAAAACTTTGATGTAAATATAAATATGTTATAATGTACTTACACTTAATTATATTTTATTTCTCATCAATTAAAACTGATTATGTTGTTATATGTTTTTTTAGTATTACATGTATTTTATATTTCAAGTGAAGTGTTGTTGGATTGTATATAACACCGATTCTATCAACATACTTTAATGATCTATGAACATATTTTAGTGTTATGTGTTTTAGCAGTTACAAGAATACAATATGAATCTTTATGCTGATTTGCATCATAGGCTACTACTATTGTTGTTATGTTGTTATAATATAGTTTAATGTACGAGATTAGTCTTTACTGTTTTTTCACATTTTTAATTGGAAACGTATATTATATTGATGTATTGCATTTTATTTGTATCTGTTGGATAATTGTTCCTTTTTAAGAGTTCAAAAATATATCAAAATGTTTCTTGTTAGAAGCTGGAATTATAGGTGTTGAATATGGTTTATTTGTTGTAAATATTTGGGTTATGTTTGTTGTTGCAATCTGGAACTGGATATTGTTAACATGTTGATTATTAGCTTTGACAATTTAGATTTGTTGGTATAAAATTGGTTTGAATGGTTGTTAAAAGCTATCATTTGTACATTTGTTTCATGTCTTCCATTGACTATTTAAAGCACAATTTCAATTGAATCACATTTATTTAAGTTGCCAACAAATAACAAGTCATTATCACTTTAATTGCACTATTTTAAGAAGGTTAATTGTCGGTTTTAAGGTTATATAATAAATCAATTTTATATACAATCATAGCTTTGTGTTCATTTATTTTTTTATATATCCTTATCCCTCCTTAATTAATTACTCTCATTATTACAAACTTAACTGAATTTGTAAGTGATAAGTATGTTTATGATGCATGTAATATTATATTCATTAATTATTACTAAAAGATCAATGATAATTTAGAAATGCTTTATAGTTATTGTTTTGATTTAAGTTCAAGTCAAAATGAAATTTGAATATTCAAAACAGATTCCTCCATATACATGTATTTATAGCAATTTCATGGATGAAAAATTATGTTGTGTTGTGTTGTATATATAGATATGAATTGGTTTAATGATATATTTGATTACGAGTATAACAATATTATGAATAATATTGTTCAGTATGTGTCAAATGGTTTTGGTGGTACAAGTATTGAAAGTGGTTTTAGATATAGTATTGGAAGTGGTTTTACTAGTAATGTGAATAATACAGATGATGATAATAACGATGACAATAACAACGCAAATAAAAACGATGATGATAAGGAAGACAATTTGTTTTAGCTTATAGAGTGTAATTGTAATAAATTAACATTATGCATTGCTGAAGTATTGGCTTTGTATTATAATAATTATATTTACAAAAAAACCATGCATGGTTTCATATAACACATGAATGAGATGGTTGAATGAAATTTTAAATAAGTATTGAGTATGTTATGTTAACATGTTTTGAATGGATACAAATACATTGCAGAATTTGTGTATTGATTTAGAAATATTATATAGGATAAATCAATCTAGAAAGATGAGTGTTATTGTGAAGGTAAGCATGAGAGATTTAGCTTTGGAGTTTCAAACAAGGAATTTCATGAGAGATTTCAACATTTAAGTAAAACCGTAAACAAATATTTCAACAAAGTTTTTAGGTTAATATGCTTGCTAACTGTTGATTTTATCAAACTAATAGATTTAGAATTCTCAACAACACCAATAAAAATTGCAATGAATCCAAAATATATGCCACATTTTAAAGTAAAAAAAATATTTTATCTAAGTTGATAAATAATTGAAAAGGTTACAAACAAATATTTTATAGTACATTTAAATTGATTTGTAAACTTTTTTTTTTGTTTTTGTAGAATTGTATTAGAGTGATTAATGGAATACTTGTACATGCTTGTGTATAATAAGAAAATCAAACACCATTTATTAGTAGGAAAGGTATACCCAATCAAAATATAATGACAACATATAACTTTGACATGCAATTTATATTTGTTTGGGTTGGTTGAGAAGGTAGTATACATGATATAAGAATATTCCTTGGTGTGATTGACAATCCAAATATAAGATTTTCAAAGTCACCAGAAGGTATTGTGAAATAAAAAAAATAGGGGTGTTGTGTAATTTGAATAATTTTATTTTTTGTCTGCAATAGGAAATAAGTTTTGAACTATCATTATCTTGATGCAGGGAAGTATTATCTTGTTGATTCAGGGTATCTAAATACGTACGATTACTTGGGGCTAATGAGAAATATCATCTTTCTGAATTTCATTAACGAGGAACAACCATAAAGTTGGAAAGAAATATTCAACTGTATCCATTTATTGTTACAATGTATAATAGAACATATATTTGGAGTTTGGAAGAAAATGTGGAGAATCTTGCTAAATATGTATGTGTTTCCTTAAAAAATACAAGTTTAAATTGTTATCGCATTAATGGCACTACATAAATGTTTAGTACTTAAAAGTGTATTTTTATCAAGGTTTTGTATCATCATTTTATACTTAAAGTATCAATAACTTCTTAACTAGAACATGCTTTATAATGTCATGTCTAATACTATAAGATACCCTTAATTTATGGTAAATATTTATTAAATACAGACCTATCACATAAATAAAAGGATTGATTGATTAGTTTAACTTCTAAAATTTAAAAGACAATGAAATGGTCCAGAAAAGAAATGTTGGTTCAATCCAAACTAAAATATTGTTATGTTATTGGATTATAACTGGAATTGTAGAACTTGGATTTAGGTTACTCTATATGAATGGAAAGTTAAGACATACACCTAAAATTTTTATGGAAGTCCAAGATTCAAAAAAGTTGTTTTCAAGTTCAAATTATAACAACAATAGAGAAATATTAATTTGTCCTGCAGCCCAGATACTGTTCAGTGTTCAATCCATATCTTAAGTTCTAAAATTTCAAATGACCTTATATGAGATAATTTCCTAATATTTTCATGAAGAAAGTCTGTTCATATTCTAATGTTAGCAATAACATTTTGATCACATAAAAATATAAGGATTGTCAGCAAGTTAAGATGTGGTCACTCACTCAACAATTAATCAACAAATTAGTAGTTTCAAATTTTTGCTTATAAAAGAAGACATTTGCCTTGTATTTATATATCTTGTTTTTTAGATCAAGATCATGTTCTTGTTTTTTTATATATATATTTTTATAATACTTAAGTTTTGCTTTTATTAATCTCTTGTTTATGCCTTTCATTTCCTTTGCTTTACTTAGTTAACTTATATTTTGTTATATTCTTATCTTGTTTATTTATGTTTATTTCTTTCATTAATTTAATTAAATTTATTATGTTAAGATGAAAAGGTTATACTAATGTTTAATACTAACATGTTTTATATTTGTTATCTTATTCACTTTTAATACTTTGCTTGTTAAATGGTTGATCTAGATTTCTATTATATAACACTTGGTACAATAAATATTTGACACTTTCATCGCCTAACTGTATGGTATAACCAACACCTATGCTATGATAGAAACTTGATTTGTTGTTAACATAAGTTATAATCATGAATATCTTATCACATTTACACATATTAACATTATTCGAATAAGATAACTAATATAATCACGTTAATAATTTATAATTCGATTGAAACCTTTTCTATGTTTGGTTTGCAGTTGAGTAATAAAAATATATTTAAAATACCATTAGTGGATTCTCTAATATTGACAATTATTTTATCCTTATTTTATCCTTACATCAATATCATATCTCAAGAATTCTCTTCAACTCTTTTATTTATTATTTATAATTTTTATATAGTTCACATTCCTAGTTCGACCCTAGTATTATAGGATTATTTATTACTTTAACACTTATACACTTGGAAAAAAAAACATCAATTTTTTGGTCATGTTAATAAATTCATTCAATAGAAGTCGATTTAAGATGTTACATTTAACGAGTTTAATCGTCATCCTGATTTTGTTCCTACTGAAACTTTAATCGACGTGGTTCCACAATCATAAACATATGGGCACCAGAGGGCTTCACGTATGAATTATGTTCGTAATAACATTGCAATAAGTTTAATGGGGCAATAATGTTTATTTTTTTAATAAAAATGAATGATTTTCTTTTTATGATGATTATTTTTTGTACTAAATGTTATTTTTCCTATTAAAACAAACTATAAATTAATTTATGTCCCTTTAAGTCATTTTATATATAACATCAATCTAAACTATAATTTTAACCAAACATATCATGCTATGATTTTTAACAAAATAAAGTCAAACCATAAATTTAACCAAATATACATTTTATATGAACCAACCGCAGCAAAATTAGTTTTTTAAAAGTTATTTTTTTCAAATCACAACCATAACAATAACCATAAAACAGTACCATAGTTTAGTTTTGATTCAACCGCAATTACTAACCTACTATTAAAAAATATGGTTTTATTAATAACTATTATAGATAACAATAGTTATAGAGAACCACTATATTTATTATTAATGATTGTTTAGAACCGCTAAACAATTGCTATTATAATAGTGGTTGTGTTTCATTTTTAATTTTACCATTGAACTAAATCTAAATCACCATAATTAAAATCAAAAGTTAAATAAGATTATAAAATATTTAATTTCAAATTCATAATTCAAAGTGTGATATTTCATCATTTTATTTGTTTATTATAATTTTGAATTAATGTGTGTGTTTTTTAAACATTATTTTTATTTTTACATTTTTTAAGTTAATGAGTGATTTGAAATTTTAAACAACTTGTTCATATAATTATTTGTTTTTTTGATGATATTAAATCATGTTTATATAAATTAAATATACAAATGTATAGTATGTAAGATAATTTTAAAATTAACATGAAAATTAGCTAAAAAAAAGTTACAAAACTAGTAATAAAAAAAAAACTCTTAACTAGAAAAATAACTTAACAGAATAATACACTTGGAGCTTATCATATCTTATATGACGATAAGTGGATGGACAACTTCATCAATAGCATGACACAACCAAAAGACTGATGTCTTCTTCCAAGTATAAGAGTGTCAAAATAATAAATAATCTAGCAAGACTGAGGTCAAACCATAGAGAAGTTAATTTTATAAATTATAAATAACAATAACACAACAACAATAAATGTATAATAGTAACTATAATAATATTAAATACTAATACTAATAATAATAGTAATAGTAATCTTAATAATAATAATAACAATAATAATAATAATAAAAGAAGATGATGATGATGATGATGATAATGATGATGATTCACATGACTAAAAGATTGATGTCTTCTCCTAAGTACATGGGTGTCAAAGTAATAAATAACCTGATAAGACCGATATCGAACCACGGGGAGGTTAATTATATAAATTATAGATGACAATATTACAAAAACAACAACAATAATAATAATAACAACAACAACAATAACAATAACAATAATAATAATAATAACAACAATAACAATAAAATAACAATAGTAGTAGTAGTAGTAGTAGTATAAATAATAATAATAATAATAATAATAATAATAATAATAATAAAGAAAAAGAAAGAGAAAAAGAAAAAAAAGATGATGATGAGAACTTTGAGAGAGATGAAATATTAATGTAAGGATTAAATAATGATAATAACAAAGATGAACATTATTAGTTTTTTGTATGTAATTTTTTTCCTTTTAGCAACTCAAAGTCCTTTTCTTTTCTTTTCCAATCAAAATTTGATTATCTTCTTCTTCTTTGTTAATCGAGATTAGAACATAATTTATTGTTTGTATGCAATTTTTTTTCTTTTAACAACTTTAATACTTATTCTTTTCTTTTACTATCTAAAACCAATTCTCTTATTCCTTTTTTTTTTGTTTAATCAAGATTCCACCAAACACTATAAAGATTAATCAAGTTTCAATATTGTTTTCAATAGTCAAAATCTGAGAGAGAGATAGAAACCAAGAAAAATAAGAAAGAAAACCTAGATATAGGAAGATCTAAACCAAACCCTAAATTTACTTGTAACAATGAAAATTAAAGAGATATACCTTGAAATTCATCATACTCTAATAGTAAACTAATACAAAATTTTCCTTTAAAATGCTAATTTAAGGTTTGAAGAAAAGTTTGCAACTTAACCCAGCAAGAACCTTACCTTGAACACCAAAGTTACATGTAATTAATCACCCCTACCTTACTCTTATAACAAAACCCAAACAAGAAATATAAATCATAACAAAGTCGATTAATCATTTGAAGAGTTTGCAAGTTCAATCAAGAACTTAGTATGAGAATCTATAAACCACACAAAGAGAATAAACACACAACATGCAACAACTATAGATAAAATTCATCAACTAAATAAAAATTTCTCACATAAGAGTATTTATCTGTAAACCCTAAAACTAATGGGTTAGACATGCATCCAATTTAAATAATTCTCAAACTAATTAAAATAAAGTTTAAAAAAATAAAAAAAATAGTCTAAGATTGTGTTTCACTATTTTTCACATATGATAGTGAAAAATACCCAAGAAAAATAATTGTTAAAGAATCTTTGCTAAATAAAAGCATGATACCTTGTAAAATAAAAATTAATTTATGACCAATTAATTCTTCTGTTTGATATAAAATTCTTATAAAATAAGTAATTGAAAGGCTACCACATAAGTTTCTAATATTATTAAAGACTCCTTATTAATGTCTTTTATGTTTTTATATTTTGTTGGCAAATTCTAAACCCAACTTCAAACATATTATTCCATCTTATTCAGATGAACTAGCAAACCTACCATATAACATTGGAAAGGTATCCTATCTAGTTTTCAACCCTAATAGAATCTCATTTAATATCCAGTTATAGCTTCAAATATGATTTAAAAAGGGGACAAAGGTCTAGATTGGAAAATTAGAACCTTTTTAACTCAAGCCTCTTCACCTATCCCATTGAACTTATCTTGGATCCACATCATTTTAGGCCTTAAAATATACCTAATGGGCATTCTTAATGGATCTTTTAATATCATAGCCAAGATCACATCACTTTATGTGAAGAATAATGAACCTTTAAACATAAGCATTGGAAGTGCCCACGAGATTGAATATGTGTCATTAAGTTGCTTTGTAGAATGTGATGAAAAATCTAAAATCAATAATCAAATATAGAAGATTGATAACTCTAATTACATTAAAAAAAAGGCGAAAATGATGGACTTTTTGCATTTATTCATTTTGTTATGTGCCTATATATACTCATGTCACAACCTAAATTTGGTTGCCCCTAAAATTATCTTATTCTTTTAAACAAAATATAAAAAAGAGCAATCTATATGCATAAATAAGTGATGTAGTGACTAAACTAGATCTTTGATTTTTTTATAAACTTAATCGAACCATTAAAATACCTAAATATGGAAGGAGATGCAAATTTAAGGTTGACTTAAATGAGTATTGGATAAATTTGTAAAAAAATTAAGTCTGAGAAGTTAATTTAATTTTTAATAAGCTAATTTGATTTAATTATAGGTATAATTAAAGGTTTAATTAAGTTTATAAGTTAATTTAGACCAAAATTAAAAGAATTAATTAAGTTAAAGGACTTAATTAGATTTTTAATTGGTCAAAATTAACTTTAATAAGGACTTAATTGATGAATATTAAGTTTGAAAGCTTAATTTAGATATAATTGAGAAGATTGGAATTTTAGAGGATTAGACTTAATTCTTACAATTTTAATCAGATAAAATTGCAAGAAAATCAAAGTTTAAGAGTCAATTCTGTCAAAATGAATAAATTCAAAATCAAGGACCTGTTCACAAAAGACGCAAAACATTAAGGTTTATACCAAACTTTTCTATGGACCAGATTGAAAAGAATCAAAGTTTAAGGTTTAATTATAGACTAAATTGAAAAAATTAGAAGTCAAGGGATAATTTGAAAAAGATGTCAAATATAAGGGATTTCAATTTGTTTTTGGAAAGGGCCTAATTCATAAAATTAATCAATTTTATCCAAATCAAGGATGTTTGAGCTTAACTTGAGATAACAATGACCAAATTCAAATTTATCAAATTCTCATTTTAAAAAATCATAATTTCTAAGGTTTAAACAGATGAAATATCACATGTTTTAGATGAAGAAATCGAGTGACATATCATTTATTCCTATTTTATTGTCTCCTTCAACCAAAAAGGCTAATCGAAGTGCCACTTTTAAACTAATAAACATGGCATCTTCGACCACTTTAGGGGCTTCAACTATCACCATTCAATAGAGGAGAATCTTATCTACAAGGTGGTGCCACCTTTGTTTGATGTTTATGTCCCCACCTGCTATATGAAAGCCATCAACTTCTTATCCCAGTGCAACTTTTTCTAATTCAGTAAATTTGACAGTGTTGCACCTAACTTTGAATCGATGGTGGGAAAGCTACAGGTCACCAAATCAAGCATGGTTTTATCATAGTTGAAAAGTAACACCCCTTTTACAACGTCTATGATATTTTTTACATTAATAATCTTCTATTTTTCATAATTAATTCATGGAAAGTGCACCGTTAATTAGCTATTTTTTGTTTGGTTTCAATTATGAGGTTCCCAATATTTTCTAGTAGTTTTAAGATTTTATTAGATATTTAGAGAGAAGAAAAACTAAAGAAGAATAGAGAATAATGGTCTTCTAACATATCAAAGGTAAAAAAAAATGGAAAAGAATTCTCTAAGATATAGTTTTGAAAAAATCACCTTCAAACCAACAAGTGGTTTCACAAACATTTGTCATTTTAAGGCAATCAAAGGAGAAAAAATCACATAGAAAAAAAAAAGGAATCCATGAGAAAATCATAAAAAAAAAAAACAAATACATAGAAATTAATAGGATACCTAAAATAGAATTGAAGGGGAAATTATAAAGATTGATTTGTTGAGAAAGAAAGGATAGAATATAGATTGGAAAAAAGCTAAAACTAAAGAAAAAGGAATCTAGATAAGAGAACCATATTTTCTTTACAAGGTAAACTTTTAAACTTTGGTGAAAGGGTAGAGCTTAATGAGCACACACCCTTCTCTTTTTATTTTGTATTTTAAAATGCTACTCATAATGTTTGGTATACATCCTTTAAAGTTTTTCTATTAGTTTAAAAGCTGTGATTTTTATTGTGAAGTTTTTAAAAATATTTTGAATATATCTTGTATATGTTCAAGTATTGTTTAATTTTTTGTTTTAAAGTACTAGAATATGATAATAAAATAAAAACATGTTAGTATAGAATGTTGTTTTGCATGTTTTGATATTTGGTTAATTAATTTTTGAAGTTACTAGAAGATATTTAAAGTATGGAAGTCGTTATGTCTTAAGTTGTTTTTTAGGTTAGCTTGTTGAGTTTGTTAAAGTTAATCTTGTTTGAGCTTCGAGATGATAAGTTTGATCAATAGAATAGTATTTATACATAAAGAAATGTATTTTTTTTTTTTGCAATCATCATGGACTTTGCTTATCTTTTTCTTTTGATTTTTGTTTCTTATTGTTTCAATTATTTAAACAAGTTTTTTAAAGCATGC
Source organism: Populus ilicifolia (assembly GCA_015708895.1). Lineage (NCBI taxonomy): Eukaryota > Viridiplantae > Streptophyta > Magnoliopsida > Malpighiales > Salicaceae > Populus > Populus ilicifolia. Next base: position 74,082 of record SRLM01000061.1, on the reverse strand, counting down.
TTAAGCTTTGTTTATGATGTTTAGTTTTGTTTTCCTGAGCTTTATTATTTTTTCTAAGTTTAGGCTTTGTTGTTGGGTATCTAAGTTTGCCAACATTTTTTGTTAATGTTCTTGCGTTAAATTGTGCCTTAGATGATTGATTTAAGTGTTGTTTTGATCATTTGTTGACTCTTACAAATACAAACTATCTTTTATTTTCAACAATCTAAGATTCTAATAACCTAAAAACACTAAAATCATAACGTATAATTTTTATTTTTTTCACTTTTATCTTTTATATAAAATCAAATAATCATGAATTTTATTTGATTATTGTGAAGAAGGAGCCTCAAAATCTTGCTTTAATGTTGATTTCACATATGTTTATGTTTTTATTTTGATGTAATCTAGTCTGCTTTTGAAACTATATTTTTAGGTTCATCTATTATGTTATTTGTCAAATTCAAGCCAAAAAATGTGTTTGATTTTAAAATCGTTGTTTTTGTTTTCGGACTTTGTTTGTAGGCTTGGACCTTTGGCCTGAGTTCATTTTCAATAAGACAGTGTTTGGCATGTTTGATTTTTATTAAAATAAAAATGCAATATTTTGTCCTTAAGAGGTGTTCGGCAAACACACCCTATTGATTTTTCAGCAATATTTACTTTCTTATTTTTTGTGTTTTTCCAAACAAACCCTTAAATAATTTAAAAAAAAATCTAAAAAGAATTTAAGGACCATTTTAAAATTGTTTATGGGTACCTCCCATGTTTTTCAACTATTTCATTTAATATTTGAGTTATAGACTTACACTGTAAGATATTGATCTGGTATTAAAAATATTTGTTTTTCTTTAATTTTTCAAAAAAAATACAAAAAAATAAAAAAAATCTTATCTTAAGAAAATACAAAATATATTTTTTATTTGTGTCTATATAGCTAAGTTTCTCAAAATAAATCATATTTGCATAATTTATCCTATTAAAAATCACCAAAAAAAATTATCTTTTTAGTTTGCATGCATTTTGGATTTAATAATTAGTTTTTTAAAGCCACGGGGACTTAGTTTACATTTCAAAAACAACAAAAATTAATTTTGTTTCTTTTAATATATGAGATTATAAACTTATATGTAAGATATATTTCTAATATTGAATAAAAAGATAATTTATATATATATATATATATTCATTTTAGAATGGCTAAGTTTTTAACCTAATAAAATAAGTACTTCCTTACCAAGAAAGATTTTTCTTAAATCTTAAACATATAAACAGTTAAAAAACATAATAATAACTTAGTTTATACCACATAAATAAATAATACAACTTACCACAACTAGGCTATATCGAGGATGATGAGTTTTTCTCATACACAACTAATTTATTTACTTAAACTTTTGTAAATTATTAGATTTTTTAATAATTATAATACTAAATTAGGAGTCTTAAACTTTTTAAATCATATTTTTTATAATTTTTTAATAATATTCAGAACCCTCTTTGACTGAGAAGCCTCATCCATCATTTAATGTCATGTATGTCACCAAAACTCGTATATTTAACAATTGATGGTTGTGATTGCATGCATGAATATGGGTGGGTGAAAATGATATTATGTTTGATTATTGTGATTTTTTTCGTCCTAGCTGTTTATTTAATTATCCAAAAAGTAGTAAGGTTTAGCTAAAATTATTTTTCTCCCGTCTCCTAAATGAATTGCTATAGTGTCCAAATTCTTAAAACTGCTAAATTCTTAGTTGTTGTTTGCTTCTTCTGTTCTTGCATCATTTTCCAATGGCTAGGGGGATCTCAGTTGCCGTATAAGCAGCATTTTATTACCATCATTCATTATGTGTGCTCCCTGTCTCATTCTCCTTAGCTATCTTAACTCCTTTACAAAATTGCATTCTAAGGCATTTTCTGAATTTTCCAAAACGCATGACTCGAGTGATATTTTTGTTTTTTGTATTTACCATTAATTTGTAGGTTCATCATCATGCTTCAATTCAACGGTTATTTCTGCTTAGTTTTCATGTAGACATAATTTTAAGCATCTGAAATTAAACAAGTATACACACACACATATATATATATGATTTTATTAAATATATAATTAAATATAACTTTCATCTAAAATATTATTTCAGAAGATTTTGATTCCTTTTATCTTTCTTCTCATGATATGCATGCACTCATATCCGTGTACTTGTTTCAAATGAGGAAATGAATTGCCTTTCTTTCTTCTTCTTTTTTGCCGACTTTGCTCCCATAGAATAAGAAAGATTTATTGTTTTAGATTAGAAAAAGATTCCTGAGGTGGTATAAAAGAGCATTACATTGCCCTTTTCTTTTTACCAACCACGCTGCCCCTCCTGCTGTTCTTATATTATGCAGCTTCAACCAAGCAATCCAGGTATGCATGTCTCAATTCATCTTTTTGTTTTATTACAACTACAATTTTTTTATTTAAAAAAAAAAAGATTTAAACGAGAAGGAAGGTGCCCCCCTATTCTTGCTATCTCTGTATCTCCAATTATGCTCCCATTGTTGATTTTTTCCATTAAGGATCTTCTCTGCTGGAAACCAAACCATAACCTGCAGTTATTTCAATGTCTTTTTCATCACCAACCAAGTCTTTATCACTGTTAATAGCATCAGATTTATGGCCATCAGTGTCAACTGGGGCAGAGTCGTGACCCTTAATGACAACTGTCCCATGTGGCCCCACATTCCAATCTTCCCAAATCAGCTTTGATTTACAGCAACTCGAGAGGCAATGCGACTTGCGGTTACCTGTTACTGTGTTTTTTTTTAATTTTCGTGGGTTGTTCGGACCAGTTCACACGCACAACAAGTTTACACGCATAACAATTAATTTTCACAGCTCATTAGATATCTAATTTTCACAGCTCATTAGATATCTTGGAAGTTCAGTAGATAGGTAAAGTACCACAGCGTCTCTCTCCGTTAACAAACTTCAAATTTTTATATCCTGTTTTTACTCTCTGAGATCCTCTTCTCCCTCTCTTAAATAGGCCACCGAGGATCGAGATGACGGAGCAGTTCAGAAATACGCTCCATCTAAGGCCACTGATTGCCTCGAGACTAGGGGTTCATGAAGGTTATATTACCTCAAGAGAACCTATTTATGGCGATGACCGTCACCGGAAAGCTATAATGTACATAAACTGTGGAGTACAGCAATCATTTCTTGGGTATCTGTCTAGCTTTTCTATGAATTGCTTTTCTATAAAGAAAAATCTCATGCATGGGGAATAAATGTAGAGCAGTAGACATGGCTTTCATGACAATGACTCAACCTTGGCTGTATACCATCATCTATTCATTTGCTGAAGACAAGCGAGACTAGTTTCGGTGCTACTCTCCACAGATGTTCTAGTGGATTAGGAATAAGTGTCATGATGAAAAGCAGCAGCAGCATCCGTAATGAAAAATCCAAAACCCTGTATCCAATCAAACAGATAAAGATGCACAAAAATTACATTTTTCAAATCCCCATTTCTGAAACATGAACACATTTTTACGAGGACGATGCCATCTCTACATCACTGTGTGCAGGAAGTACAATGCCTTCTGAGAAAATGAATTTCTTTGTTGCACCAAAGACGTTGGCCATCTGCAGAACCATGGTTTGACATGCGGAGGCGTTAGGCTGGAGAGATGTCGGAAGAGATGGCATGCACTCAGGATGAAATTCCTTCTTCCCAGAGGATGGTGCGAATAGTGTCAACACTGCCCGGCAAAATAAGAATCTGCAAAGGGAAACAGAAACTTAATCGCATAATCAACTGTCAGGTAATTCGAGACCATAATATGACATCTTTGAAGGACAAGCTCTATTTCCATGCAATAAACTAGAGGGACCATCAAAGGGGAATGAATTTTGTCAGCTCCAAACCCCTGGAACTTGTCAAATCATTGTTGCCACTTAATAACGAAGGGGAGCAAAATCTATAAATCTCTCGAGTCATAAGGAAATACTAGATTTAGAGTCAAACACTTTTAGGTTGGATAAGCAACAGGCTTTTGATTTTTGTTATGGTTGTAGTTATAACAGTGACTCTGGCTATGGTGGTGATTGGTGACCTTGGAGAGGGTTTGATAGCAGGTGCTATCAAAATATCATTTCAAAATCTTGGACTTAATATTTATCAATAATTGAGAAAGCTTCTTCCATCTACTCACAGGGACCAGCAGCTGGAGTGCCATTATTTTTCCTGTCAGTACATGTGATGTCACCGCTTGGACAATCTTATCAGTGCCTATCAAATATGCAACTGCACAAGGACCAAAAGTTTTAACCTAGCAGGACCCATAGGAACGACTAAATGGTACCTCAAAAGAAGACGCCTAAGAAATGGGTCGCCTAAAATCTGTGCCCAAACAGGATCGAGCGTGTCTGATGTTGCCAGAGTCAAACCCCAGGCATTCAATGATGAAGAAAGCAGCTTCTCAGCCTTGTTATATGTATCCTGAAACCCATTTAATCAATAAGTAAACAAAAGAAATTAAATCACCACGATTAAATTAGAATGGGGTTAAATCTTACCATTTCAACATCAGGTCCTGACAAACCAATTAACAGACAAAAAGCCTGCAGAGGAGTTGTCAGAAACATGGTGAGCATACTACCACTGTGATGACGAGAAGAATCAGCTGTGGTAAGAGGAATTGAACAGCTTGGTGATAGGATGATCGCAGCTGGCTCTCCTTTCTCAGCTCCACTTATAGCCTACAAAAGTAAAGATCGTGACATGACCCAAGTTAAGGTAGTTGGCATTCTCAAATTAATGGCTATATCCTCTCAAGTAAAGAAGATGAAACTCGATATGCTTAATTTAAAGGATAGATTAAAATGCATCTCCCCTTTCCTTTTAAATTAACAACAATAAAGAAAGCAATTAAAGCTTTTAGCCAAGTTTACAGAACAAAGTTCGGCCACCTTGCTAGTTAGCTTCTCCATGTTATTCAAAGTATTAAAGAATTTTCTCCACTGTCTACCACAAATGTACTATTCAGTCGTCACTTTTTCAAATCCACGGACATGAATAGATAAGACTTTTGAAATGATCAATTTTAGATTATCCATTTTGATTATCATTACACGTGAAAACCTTTACATGTAAAACCATGAGCCTTATAACAAAGTCAAGGAAATACATCTACAAGTTTTACAAAGCTTAAGAAAGGACATACTTGCCTTGAATGCTTCGCTGCTATCACTGTCAATGACTATAAAAAGTGGCCTTCTCGTAAATGGGATTAAGTCAGTGGGATAAATGCTGTTCAATCCTGGAAAAGGATTAGTTTCATGTCAGAATAGCTCTCCAGAAATATTATCCAGTAGTGCAATGGCCAGGTTTAGTTCATCGATTGATGAGATTTAGATCATACACTTTTTTCTGTTAACGCAAGTGACCATTATGCATTATTTACCAGTCTCATTGTAAAAACAGATATGAAAACTTCTCTTAAGTCCCAAGCAGTGCCCTTTCATGGTCAGAGGAGCTGCAATATAAGTCCTTTGAAAAAAACTTTGCACAGTAGTTGACCCTCTTTAATCATCTTATGTTCCTTTTCCCAGTCTGACATGAGATGCTTTTTCAATATTCAATCCATTCAGTTGTGCCTAGAGTAGTCATCAAGCTGATGATGTGCTGTGAGGGGTGATATCATTGTAGGAGAATGGCATCACTTTGAAATTTGTAATTTTGAGAAAGGAATCCTTAAGCCTTCGAAGGAGCAGATTGACTTAAGTGTGAAGACTAAGGTTTTGAAGAGCTTGTTCACTTTAGTTTTCAATTTTAATGGAAGCTATTTCTTGTGATCCTTTCTAAAGTTCTTTAAAGTTCTTTTTCTTTTTTTCTCTTTCTTTTTCTTTTTCTTTTTCTTCTATTGTATTTTGCCTCTGGTGCTGTCTTGTAAAGAATATTTCTCTTGTATCATGTTAAATCCTTTTTTCAATGAAATTAATTTTCAGAAAAGCATTAAAAATTTAAGCAAATCAGAAAGAATCATTAAAAAAACACATATGGGTAGTCATACATAAAGATTTGGCTTGTAGATAGATCTTTTTACTCTGTCATGCTAAACTAACATCCAGCTTGGTAAAAGGAGAAGTATATTGTTGAGAAAATATCACATGCAAGGAATGACCAATAAAGGTCTAAGAATATGAGGGGGGAATGCAGTATATAAATGGGAACAGCAGGGTAGAAAAACAATGGACAGTTAGAATTACTAATTTATTTCCCTAACTTTGCACCAAATAATTGATCAAGCTATCACATGGGGGAGCAAAACAGAAAACTGGTTATTTTTGCATCAAAATAGGTGCATTAAGCTGGCAAAGTTCATGATATTGTAAATAGTACCTCCATTCCCACGTGTACCAAAATGCAAGCAGTCCGATTTACTTTGCCTTGAAGAAGGAGTTGGAATATTACTTGATGAGCTAAATGGAGAAATGGCGACTGCATCCAAGTACATGGCATGAGACTGAAAGTTTCTCACTGTGTTCTCTGTAGTGTTGATAGAAGTTCCAGCACCTGAGGGAGGTGAAATAGCGTGTCCAACTCTTCCTAAACAATTTAAATGATGTAAGAGGCAAGCCAACCTTGCATTTCCTTAAATAGAGGAAAAGGGCGGGCTTTGAGCTCTGAGATAAAGCAAAAGTACATGGCAAAGGTCTGAGATAAAGCTAAAGTACACAACCTGAAGCAGACAAATATATCAAGATAACTCCATCAGGGGCTAGCTCCTCACAAATTGTGCCCAGAACCTGACCAGAGAAAGCACAAGTCCATCATGAAAGTTTTCAACACGACAGTCCCACAATTTTGCAATTAATGACATCAATTATCTGCTCCATGAAAGTTTCAAGGCATGAGACCCTTAATTCCCCTAGTGTTGTACATCACAGTTTTTACATTTCAACCAATCGCTTTAATCCTGAACTCATAAATTTAACAATGGACCATCCAAAAGCAGACATTTCAGTCAGTTATTTGACTAGGATGACAACATGAAACAATCTTCATTTGAATGACGCATGTCTTGACTTGGATATTGAATGACAACACAAGTCAACAGAGAAAGGACAGATTATTGGAGCTCAAACAATGATGGAAGGAGCTGATATATTACACCATACTCACTGCTAAAAAATGAGTTACAGAGGGTCGATACAGGACAGCTTTCCTTGAGTTTAGTGGCAATGTAGGATCAGCTATATCCTGGGCATGGTTAATGCGACTGGAACCTGAACCCCCATTCTGACCAATTTTAGCGCTGCTGGACTGATAAAATGAACCACTTGGTTCCCACTCCAGGCACTGAAGCATCCTGAATGTGTCTACTGTCAGCTCTGAAAACTTGACCTGATAAAGAAGCAAAACAGTAATAGTTTATGCATGCCATATAACACCATTTGGATAATACAAGTCAACAAAACATCTCAGTTCAAATAATACACACAAGATCCTTCGGTCAATATGGACAGAAAGGGAGAAAGAACCTTAATACCTAACCTCATTATGATGGTAGCTGCTCAATATTGCATCTCGTAATTTTAAGCTTCTTTTAGTTGCAACACGTGGTAGTGAATCTGGATGAAGATCCAGTACAAGACTATATCTTAAAGGCCTGATATTCATAAAAGTGGTGTCAGCTTTCAAAAATCTGCTTATTTCCTGAACCACCAGCTTCCATTCTTTAAAATCAGTTTCCTGGAAACAAGATCGATAGAAGGTAATCATTCACCATTCAATCCAAGTAAAAGCAAAAGCAGGATAGCGATATTTTGTTGTCATTCATGAATTGGTAATGTTTTGTACACTAATTACGGCAAGCATCCATCATGTAGGATGAATATTTGCATAAAAAGTCACGAGTTAACAATTTACACAACTGACAGTATATCATTATCTTAATCTTAAAAGGAAAAAACACAATTATTTCGTGACAATGTACAAGATGAGAAGCAGTGCTAGTTACACGCTTAAAGCATATCATCTGTTTAAGATAGCACAGCACTGACACCACTTGACTATTGAGCCTTAGCTAATTTGAAACATGTTCATTAATGATTTTCATCTCCATGACAAATTCATAAACATCAAGATCAAGACATGATATTTCAAAACTTAAGTATCCAGACGTCTGATCAAAATCAGAACATAGAAAATAAACAACATAAGCTACAAAACACACAAAATCTCCCTATCAAGCTCCAATTCTCAAATGTACATAAACTCAAAGAAACAAAACAAAAAAGTAAGGCAAAGAGCATTCATAATTCATTGAAACCAAGACAACTAACAAGAAAAAAAGAATGACCTGGAATGCCTTCCTACATTCATCAACCAGGATTTTGAGTAGATTAACCAACTGGTGAACCATTTCGCGGCGGTTCCAAACCAAAGAAACCATCAGAAAACGAGCAAAAAACCTGAGTTGTTTATTGGCCAGATTAAGATCCTGAAACAATCCATCTTTGAAATACTCCCTACTCAAAATTGCTTCATAAAAAACATAGGATTCAGACAGATAGCTAGAATCACTCGTCCTCATATACTGCCCGTAATAAAGCTGAGTAATCCGCGATGCAATCTCCCCTATCTCCCATCGTTTTAACCCCGCTTCTACCAGTTTCTGCCGATTTTCCTGTTGGAATTTCCACAATTGCGTGTATACCTTGAATACCTTGTAAAAATACGTATCATACCTAACAGCAACACCACCACCACCCAAAATAAAACCATAATTAATTAATTAAAAGAAGAAAAAAGTTAAAGAAGAAGAAGAAGGAAGGAAGAACCTGTTGCGTTCATAGTAAGGAAGGTCTCTTATTTTGGAGAACTTTTTATCGGCTTTATCGACGAGAGACCAATACACTTCGCTCACCGGAATATTACTGTTGGTATTGTTGTTCATAATTTGTTGTTCCGTCATTTGTTTTTTCTAGGGTTTCTAATTGACTCACATAATCATAATCGATTTTCAGATGATCTGATCGGAGAAAAAAAGGTGTGGAGGAGAGGATTGACTTGTTACTGGGAAATTCCGGTGGAGAAAGGAGGAGGAGAGTTAAGGGGCCGGTCCCCTTCAGCATTAGCAAGCTCGAAAGTGGAGATGGATCTCTGTTCAAACTTTAACTACACAATAAGTCCCTCGGGTTTTTGTTTTCTTACGTCTTAGCCCTACAGGTTAAACTAATTTTGAGAGAATGAGCTGAACTTGTCCTTATATTGAATGACTAGTCTCCAATCTGTCCTTGCAATTCTAATTGCTCCCAGTATATCCTTATATTTTATGCTATTCTCTAATTTATCCTTCAAACAAATATCTTTATGTAAAATATAAGGACAGTTTAACTTAATTCCCCTCATTTTCTGATTTTTTTAATGTGTATTATACGTAGTTAACATCCGGCCCTGTGGTCAGCCTGACTAAGGTTCATATTTGTTTTGACTATTCTTTTTAATTAAAATAATATTATTTTAATAAAAAATAAAATATAAATATGAATCAATTGATTATAACTAAATTTTATCGGGTTAATTATGTTTTTAGATTCCAAGTTGACCTGCCTGTCAGGTTTTAAAATTATCTTAATAGGAGGGTTAGCCAAGTCCCGAGTCAATTCACCAAGAAAAACCAGGTTTTAAAATTATGATATTATATATTTTAAAATTATTTTGTATTTTTTTATCTATATTTTAAAAGTATTTAGAAAAAAATAAATTAATTAATTTTATTTAATATTTTTTAATAGTTTGAGTGAGCTAATATAAAAATATAAATATAAAAAATATTATTTTAATTAATTTTTAAAAAAAGTATTTTACATCACATATTGTCATATATTTAACCGCATGATTAAAGAGGTTTGTTTCTTTTTTAACTTTCACTTAAAAAAAAATATTAGTTAAGACAAAAAAAAATATCTTTTAATATTAATATATTATATTTGATAATATAAGTTCCATTAATATATGAGATGATATGCTCACATGCTATCAAGGGCTTATAAAATAAATACATTTAATAGAGTTATAATTGTGAATCAACACTAAATAAATAATAGAAACTAAAAGTATAATAAAACAAATATTTCATGATGAAAAAAAAAGTTATGTTAGTGATAAAAATTTAGAGACTGAACAAAATAATTTGTAGCAATATAGTGTTTTATGAGGAAAAATACAGTGCTTTCACAACATGATTTAACTTTTTTGTTAATAAAAAGCAAAAAAAATTACAAAGTGAAATTCTCTATTAACTTAATATTAAGAAAAAACCAACAAGAATAATTTTGGAAGGGAAAAAACCCATGAGAAAAAATGTTATAGTAATTGATAATATTTTATCAGGAAACTTATAGTGCTTTCCCTGATAAAATAAAATTAAAAATAATTTAGTGAAATATTATAATAATTCATAATGTTTTATGAGAAAAATTACAATTCTTTCTTCATATGATTTAGCTTTATTGTAATTATAATTCTTTAACAACTTAATATTCAAAAAAAATAGACAAAGATAATTTTAAAAAAATCAAAGAAAAATCATATGAGAAAACACTATAACAATTCACAATGTTTTTTAAAAAATTACAAAGTTAAATTTTTAATTAGTTTAATATTAAAAAAATCAATAGAGATAATTTAAAAAAATAAAAAAAACACAAAAAAAATCATGTTGGAAATACTGTAGCAATTTATAGTGTTTTATGATGAAAGGTACAATACTTCCCCATGTGATTTAGTTTTATTTATAATGACTTATAATTGTAATTCTCAAACAGCTCAATATTAAAAAATAAAATTGACAAAAATAATTTTAAAAAAATTATAAAAAAAAAACCATGTGGAGAGAAACTATAGCAATCCACAATGTTTTGTAAGGGAAGTTATAGTGTTTTTCCTACATGATTAAGTTTTATTATAAATTTAAATTATAACCAACTTAATATTAAAAAAAAATTGATGATGATAATTTAAAAAAATATTACTTAAAATGAAAAACATAAAAGAAATTAAAAAATTATGTGAGAAAAAACTGTATCAATCCATAGTGTTTTGTGAGGAAAAACTTGTACTTACTTATAATTGCAATTTTTAACCTGCTTAATATTTAAAAAATAAAATTAATAAAGATAATTTTAGAAAAAAATAACAAAATATAAAAAACCATGTAGGGAAAAACATATTCTAACTGTAATTTTTAACCAGTTAATATTAAAAAATAAAATAAAAAAATAATTTCAAATAACATTATAAAAAATTTATACGAAGAAATAATGTAGCAATCAAGAATATTTTAAACAATTCATTATATTACTAAAAACAAAACTAAAACCATTTAACTTGGATAATGCTAAAACACCCGATATCTAGTGGCAGTACATGAAGAAATATATAAGAGCATAATTGTAATTTTTTTCTAAAATTATCTAAAAATTAAAAACATGTAACTAAAAAAACACAGCAACTAACCTTGATTTATAGGATCAACCGAGATAAATATCAGGTGTTTGTTGTGATTTTTATAAAACAGATTTGCAAGCCCTCTTTACTTCCAAACAAAAAAACAAAACACCTCAGCACGAAACAAGAGTTATTCTTCCCAACTTGTAAAAAATGTCAGTTCATTAGTTCCTCGATGAAAGCAGAACGAGATGAATTATACAAAAGGAAGAAGAAGGGTATTGTTATCGCAGCAAATTTAGTGTTACATAAAGTTTTTAAAATAAATTAACAAGAAAATTACTCTAGAGTTCATAATAATGTTAGCGTTTCTTCAATTATTTATAGATTATGAAGAAGCACCATAATCATGAATGGAGTTGAAGAAAAAAATAAATCTGTTAGCAGATGATCAGGATCTCCAATCAGCTTCAAAAGATAATGATTGAGAGCAATTTGTGTAGGGTTGGAATGAGAAAGGAAATAATAGTGATGCAAGTAAGGAACCGGCTACAAAATAAGGTGAGTGTGTAAGGTTTGTATGAACTTGGAATGAAAGAAAGAAAAACAATAAAAAAAAAAGAAGAGGAAAAGATTGATAAAAGAAGAAGGCAACAAATTTTTTAACATACTCAAATATTCCCAAAGATGATTGGGATCTCCGATCAATAAAAAAAGAAGAAGATGGTATGCAGTCTGTGTGAGGTTGTAAGGTTAAGAAAGGGAAGTACAATGAAAAAAAAGATGAAGATTGATGAGAGGAGAAGACCTTGTAGGTTGAGAGACGAAAGAGGAGAAAGCAGGAAGCACAATTATTTTTATGTATTCAATAATTAAAATATATAATTTATATTTAATTAAATACATATTTTTATGTATAATGTGATTGTAGTTGTTTCTTAAATAATATTTTATATTAAATAATATATTAATATTTTTAAATTTTTAAATTTTTTTATGATATCAATATATTAAAATGATTTAAAAATATTAAAATTATATTAATTTTAAATTAATAAAAATATTTAAATTTTTTAAAAAACAGAAAAAACTAAACAATTCTTCGATAAATGACCCGAAAGAAAGTCCTGTAGTTCTACCTTCTACTTCTTCCCGTGTTCTCTGTCACAGCGAGTTCAATAATCATTCATTCACTGATAGATTCAGAGTAGAGATAGATATGGCTTATTATTACTTTGATGATAAGTCTCGACTAAATTCCTTTCTTACCTTTTTCTTTCTATTGTTATTACTATTTATCAACCCTTCTTCAGTTCTTTCCAAGTCTCCGCGCCCGATTACTGTAAAAGCCAATCTCTCTCTCTCTCTCTCTCTTTTCATTGTCTTCTTTGATGTAATTATTTCTGTATTTATTTCTTCTTTTGATCTTCTTCTTCTTCTTCTTCTTTTACTGAGATTACAGGATGCTGAGGTCAGGCAAATTAAGAATGAGTGCTATGCTGATATAGAGAGGTGAATTAAAAAACTATTTATATACACGTATCTTTTCTTACTCATGCTTTCAGTTTGTTTCTTGAGAAAATTTATATGAAACAACATGTTGTGAATCTGTTAGGTTATTAGTGATACAGACACATATCTCGGTGTCTTTTCTTTGATGGGTTGTGATTTGTTGATGGAAACAGTGGGCTGTGGGGTCAACAATGCAAAACTTCGATGACAGCAAAGGAGAATTGCGCGTTGAAGTGTCTTTCTCCAATTTGTTATGAGCTTATATATGAGAGTGATCCGGTCAGTTAAGTCTGAATGTAGGTTTCTTTAGTTGGGTTTGATTTTTGTTTGATTGGTTTATATAATTTTTTTTTATTGCTTTCTGTTTAGCTTGAAGAAGGAGAGAAAGATTTCACAAGAAGTCAAGAGTACAAGTACTGTATGTATAAGTAAGTTTAAAAACTTTTTATGGTTTTATTTGCTATGCAGCTGGTTTGAGATCTTTGATATTTCTTATCTGAATCATGCTGACATTCCGGGAATTCAACGTCTTCTTGTCGTCTAGAGATGTTGAATCTCTGTGTTATATGCTATAATGTCATGAACTTCACTGGGGAGATCAAGAGTGGCTGTGGTGAAGCAATTTGTTTTTATGAATTATATCTTCAATGAAGATTCTTTGGAGTGCGTTGGGTGTTTATGATTAGATTTATATGGAATATAACAACAAGATTTCTGTGTGAATAAGTTTCTGGCCTTTAATTGGGTTGATTATATTATCAATATGTAAACATCTGGAGGTATCTGGTTGGTTTTTCATGTACTTAGTGGATGGTATTCCCACATTTTTATCTAGTGAATTTTCTAGCCATTCATCCATTTGGGTTTAAATGAAACTAACTCTACCTCTGCCCATGTTCTCCCGTATCCTAAAAAATTAATCAACATCATGAGACATGCTTCTGTTTAAGCTGGTTAGAGTTATGTGTATGCAAGTGTTGCCTTTAACATATGACTTCGTCAATGGTATTGAAAATTGGGCGGATTATGCTTTGTTGTGCTATAATTGAATTTGAATTTAGCCTGATGACCACTTCACAAGCAGGATGGAGTGAATTTTGGTGAGAAATGTGTTCTTGGACCTTGGTCTTCTGTTAAGTACTATGATGTATAACACCTTTGTGGAAGTGGTTTTGGGGAACTGAGGAGAAACTTGCTGCTCTGGAGATAAGGCCAGTTGAAGAAGATACTTAATTTTAATCTTTTTTTTTTAAAAAAGAAGGTACTCAGTATAGGTGTTCTTGATGACTTTCCCCATATTGATAGTCATAAAGCCAGTGCTCCTGAGATACTAGGTAGGACAAAAGACAGTTGTCATGTTTACGAGCTGTATGTGGAATTGAGGCATTGCATGAAAAGCAGATGATCTGCATATTTTACTTTTTGGCTGGAGAGGAATATACAATGGAACTTTAATCTCGTGTTCAATTTCTGATCTGCCTCTTTTTTTTTTCTGCCATGGGGGATGATTTTCTTATTTTTTCTCCTCTTAAGGAATTTTATGCTAGTATTGTGGCAAAATTGGCTGGTTCAAACTTTTATGCTCAAATACTTGTTTAGTTGCTATGAGGTACTTTGTCAAACTGGAGACTGTTTTCCTTGTTTGTAGCCATTTGAAACGAAATATACAAGTAGGATACTGAAGAAGATCCTTTGACTGCAAGATATTAGGTTACTATTCTCATCTATTTAAAAGTTTTTCTTGGCTCATTTTACAACCTGGTTCGTGACCTTTAATTGTGTTAGCTTTCGGTGCTATGTGTGAGTTACTCTGATCCTAAATTATAAGTACATGCCAAGAAAAGACCCATCAAAGTTTTCAACTTGCATCGTCCATGACATTGAAAAACATAGTTTAGCTAATGTTTCACAAATTTCACAAATTTTGTTAAAAATAATAGATTGACAAAAAATGTACTACTTATGATGACACTTCATAAAAAAGTGTATCACATGTTTTGTCAAAAATAGTAGATCGACTTTCAGGACAGGCAGTATGGTGGGACTTTGTTATTGAATATACTGATTTGGGTTCCGAGACCTGAAATATATTATATGGTGCTCAAATTTCTTGCTTGTGTTTGGTCAAATTGTACCCCTTTTGTTTTTAGAGTGCTGGTTCACACAATGAATTTTATGACATCAAATATCATGAACAATGTTAGTGCTTTAATTTCATTGAATTTTGATGGTTTTTTTCTCTGTTTGTGCTCCCTTGATCTGTGTAATCCGTCTTTTCCCTCATTTTTGTTTGTCATGGCATCATGTTAGTGGCTGGTTCCTTGAGGATTTGCCTTCTCTCAATTCCTGTTATATTATTGCCTGATTCATGGACCTCCTTCTGATCCATCATTTAGTTTGGAGACACTGCCGTCATAAATTTGTTTAGAAAGAGGGGATAGAAACTTGGGAAAGAGTGCCAAGAGTTTACTAGACACTTAATCAGCTGATTCTGTGAAAAAGGGTTTTGCTCATTGTTTCCGGAAATAACAGGAGTGAGTTTAACTATTGAAATGCTTACCTTAAGTGAAAGTGAAACCAAGAGTGTGCTCCCTAATTATAGTGTAGTGGAAACAAACCTAAAATCTCAAAACTAAGCAGAGAACTATAAAAGACAAACACAATCAATCACGCAAGAAATTTATGTAGTTTGGTAACTTAGGCTTACTCCATGAATGAGATGATAAAAGAAATTCACTATCAGAAAGTAGAAGATTACATAATGTCACAAAAAATGCTCCCACCCAAAATCTCAAAGTATCTCAAAACTCTCTTCTCCCTCTTTTCTTGAGCAACCAAAGTGTACAATGATAAAATCACTAACAAATCAATCTTAACCAAAAATATGATAATTTTTTTTTATATATATATGGAGTAAGCACATGGGTATTTTTTCTCTCACTTAAACCCACAATTTAAGACAAACCCAACATATAGGGTGGAGTTAGGCATCTTTGTTTCTCTACCTTACAAACTTGAGGTCACAATCATAGTTGCTCTATTGTTGTTCTTCTCTATTGGAAATAATCCTCTCGCGGACTTATCATGTTGTTTGTTGATAACTTGTGGTGCATTATGTGGATGAGTAACTAAATTTTCACGCTATTGTGATTCTAAGAAACTTCAGCAATGAAGTTATGCTACTGGAAGTCTTGAAAGTTCATTTCGATTCTAAGATCACATTTTTCAGTAATACGGTGTAGTTGTCACTTTTCTTTTGTGATACTAAAATGTCCTTTTTTTATCACTAGCACTTAATTTGTATGCTTTTCTGAATCTTCTTTCTTCTACTTCTCCTGGGATTCTTTTCTTGACTTTGTTATGAACTAGTTGCTTACTCACGGACTGCAGGTCATACCCTCAAATTATTTGTCTGGTTAACTTGATTCGAAATTGTATTTGCTCTCATATTGAACTTGAGACTTATTTGTCTGTTACATTTCCTATATTTTAAAAATCCTTATTAGCCTCAAGATCAAATTAATGTCCTACTTGTCATTTAGAACGATTATTTAATTTTCTTCTTTGTTTGTTTTTTTTTTTTTTCAGGAAATCATTGGGAGAGCCCCTCGAGGGTATTAAGGGAGCCTTTGACATGTAGTTGGGTCTGTTCTGTAACATCTGCTATCATTGCTTCCTCTCCATAAAAAGGAAAAACTTTCAAGAATTGTATTCCATTTACGCATTCAAAAGCACCCAAAAGAAAGAACGGAGAAAGAAAAGTAGACTAATCTGCATAACAATTGTTTTCTCAGAGAAAATCCATGTGAATACCTGTGTTCGTGTTACAAGACACTCTCTTCCTCTCCTTCAATCCTTTAATTGGTGTTGCTGAAACATATTCCAGGTTACTTCTGTAATGGATAATCCCACCACAACCCTTGTATAATTCTGCTCTTTTTCTAGTTTTTCATGATGGTTTAATAGTTATGTTACTTGAAATGCATTACAGAAATGCTTTCAACTTCAGGCAATTTTGCCATTCTAAAGAAGATTAGCAGCCAACCATAGATGGGAGGCTAATTTTTGTAATTTATCACTTCCAAGACCAGGAGTAGCAAAACTATGAAAGCATTCTACTAAATTCTGATACAAGGCAGCACTTGTAAATGCGTCACTGGTTACATTGCCTGCAGGCAGTAGAGGATCTATCTGCTTGGTTGTGTTTCGTGTTTTATAACGCGTTAATATAAATTATCTTTGTAAAATATTAAAAAAAATATTTCAAACTTTTTGAATTTGAGTCATAAGACCTGATGAATTCACTCAATTACCTGGATGGTTTCTTTAATAATAATATTTATAATAAGAATAATAGTATTAAATTTACTTAACGCAGATTCTTATAATTTTTAATTATTTCAAATTAAATTTATAATTTTTTTCAATAATATTAATATTTTTTAAAATTTAATTATCACTAATTTTGCCCTTCAAATTAAATTTATAATTATTTTTTAATAATAATAATATTTTTTAAAAATTTATTAATAATAAAAAATATTTATAATGCTTGCATATTGTCAAATTTAAAGATCTCAGCTTTAATATTTGAGTCTAACGATCTTTGTCTGATTTAAATAAATAACAAATAAAAATAATAATTATACACTTTAATTGTTAAGGGATTAAAAAACATAAACAATAAAAAAATATCTCATAAGAAGATAAAATAAAAAAATAAAAATAAAAATAAAAATAAAAATATTAATACAATCTAGAATCAAATATCTCTTTATAATGATTTCCCCCACATAATTTTGTTTTTTAAAACTGCTGGGGGTGTTCTGTGGGCCCATGTCAGATTAGCTTATTATACAAGGCCGTAATTATTTTTTATTTGGATTGCTATCCTTTCTTTCCCTAAAAGCTTTCCACGTGGCCCCTTCAATTTCAATATTGCCTTCTTTAGTTTTGGTTGTGATCAACTGAAATTAGTACGAAATGGACCTCCGGCTGTGGGGTGGGATAAATTTTTTAGTTAAAAAAATATTTAATAATTACTATCTTGTTTTATAGAAAAGATTTTTTAACAATAAATTTAAAATTTTATTGTAAATTATGATATTAAAAAAAAATGAAATGGTGGCACTTGTAATAATAATTTTTTTAATATTAATATAAAAATATATTAAATTAAATTTAATCAAATATTGGATTATAAAACCATGATAATTCAATAAAAAATAAATTAAAATAATTAAAAAATTTATTATTTAATAAATTTAATATTAAAAATAAAATTAATAAAAATAATATTTAATTAAAACACTAAGTTCTTTTAAGATAACAAACAAATAAGCTATGATAGGCATATGAGATTGAGATAGTAAAAACAGGTCTAATTCTTTTACGCTAAATAACAAAAAAAATGTTAAGTTAAACTAAAAAAATATATCACTGAATATTATATATATATATTATTTCATAGTTTTAAAATGCATTAAATAGCATAAAAGAACAAAAATAAACAAAGAGGTTAGAGTGTAAGATGTGGGTTAAAAAATAGGAAAACAAAGCATGCCCATGCGTTAGGCCTTTTATTTCTTTAAAAAAATAAAAAAGATATAAATAATATGTTAATTGCAATCCTAGAATTCGATAACTAGACAATCATCAAAGAATTAGGGTACCTTTTTTTTTTTTTTGCCTAAAACTTCGATGTCCAACATATTTTTTTAGAACTCGATGATACAAAAATCAACTAACTAGTGAGTCTTTCTCTTCTTTTTTAAATTAGAGTCTGAAAAATAAAAATAAAATTAAAATTTTATACCAAATTATATGTTAGACAACTTAGAGATCAAAAAGTGATCATTTGGTAAATTGCAGGACTAAATTTGACTTTTCAATAAAATTTTAAAACCACCATCTATATTTTGCACTTTCTCTATTTTGGTCTTCTTTCTTTTTTCTCTTGGTTAACAAATGAGAACCAATTGGTTTAGAATTTTACAATAGAAGGGCTTAAACCCAAGAAAATAATGTTTAAGGGTTAAAATAAAAGAAAATTCATTACTTGAGTCCAAAATGAATTGTGAAAGAGTGAATAATGCACACATGTAAAATGTTTTCACCTCAAGACTTTGTTTTCTTTATTAGTCTATTCGCCCTCACCATGTCAAGGCTGTATTATTTTTTTTTAAATGCTAGAAAATATGAAGGCATTGATAGTATGTTTTTTAAGAGGAAAAAATTAATTATAAACTTAAAATTTGACACATATTAACTAAGTCATTTCAGGTTAATTAGCTAAGTTATCAATCTAAGTTATCTAAGTTACGAGATTATAACAACCTTATAAAAAAATTAAAAAAATAATGATATTTAATCACAAAAAAATTAAAAAATAAATAATTAAAAATATTATAAAAAAACCTAAGTAAATCATGGTCAATTTATTAAACTTATGATCTAGATTTGCAATTCATTGAATTTAATAAATTTTATTTGTTAAATTATTTTTTATTTAATTACAAAATAATCAGGCAAGTGGGTCTATTTTGGTATCAAATAAATAATGTTTTGAAAAAAAAAACGAATATGATAAGTGTGTGAGACTGAAAAAAGAAGAAGAGGTGATTGAATCTTTTAAGTTTAATTTAAAAAAAAAACATTTAAATAAAAAATGATAAATTAAAAAAAAAAACATGAAAGGAGATGAAATGCATCTCGTAAAGATAATGTTAAAAAAAATCTAACAATGAGGCAAGATGCATGGAACTACCAGCACATGTGGCTCATAAAAAGAAATATTAGAAATAAAAATATTTAATTAAAAAATTTAATAGAACTTAAGTGAATATAAATTAATTTGTTAAATTTACCATTGTATTAATTTTAATAACTTTTATTTTATAAAAAAATTATTTTAAATATTTTATAGTTTATTTTATTTTACACTTTGTTTCTATTATTTTAAAAATTATAGAGAACTTCATGAGTCAATAAAATTTTAAAATTAAAATTAAAATGTAAATTTATTTTCATATATAATATAACATAAACAATAAAAAATTTATATTCACTACAAAAACTCAATAAATTAAAATCAAATACATTGCTTCTGTCCTCTCAAAGAACACAATTCCTAAATACCAAATTGATTTCAAAACCTCTTTTTCCCGGCATCCGGGAAAAGCCAGGAATATAACCATCAAAGGAGCATTTATGGTTGCATGGTTAATTTAC
>SRLM01000061.1:0-53645 GCA_015708895.1 Populus ilicifolia | reverse complement strand
CACACTGAAAAAATATAATTTTTTTTCTTGTGAACATAAAATATACATATTAAAAAGTTTTAAATCTTGCATTAAAAAAATAACTTTTTTTTGGAAAAATAAAGTATACCTAAAAGGTTTCAAATTTAACATTAAAAAAATAAAATATTTTTCTAATATTAATATAATAAACTTTAAAAAGTATTAATAACCAACTAAAAAAATATATAAAAAAACTACATTTAAAAAAAAAAACTAGGTCTTGTCTGAGTCATGGATTTACCAGGTTTTGCTGGTTTGTTATACTAACTAGTCTTCTAACAAACTTAGACAAGTCTAGCCACGGGATCAACCCGCTAAGCCAATCCGAGTTTAATAAGTATACATAAAAATCTCAAACAATAAAGATAAACGATGCAAAAAAATAATTAGCAATCGAGGGATCAAATTGAAGTGTTTTGCACCTTTTGATTATTAAAAATTGAAATGCCTCGTGTTATTTTTTTTAATTTTAGTTCTTATTTTTTTAAGTATTTTTCCAAACAACAATTCAAAATCGATGCGTAATTAACCAATAAAACACCTTGAGCATGCACTAAAATGTAAATAAAAGCAAATTCTAATAAATAAATCAATATAAAATAAAACTTGAGGATGGAAAGCAGAAGAAGAAAATATTATAATGAACAATGAAACATATAGTGTTTTTGTGAGTAAAATTAATTTCTTTTAAAAAAATTAATTTAATTATTTTTTAATAACAACCAAACCAAACTAAAAATTACCCATCCAAGTTAAAAGCCTTCAAATGGCCAGGCAAATAAAAGTCGTTGACAGCAATAAATCTTCATAAATTACAATCATGCAGGGCGGAGCAGGGGATCAAAAAATAATAATTATAGTCGTTAAAATTACGTATGTTTTCAGCATGAGTGCCCCCATTGAGTGCACCCATTGAGTGCACTCCAATTCATTTTGTGTAATCGGTCACGTGCAGAACTAAAGTAACATGCTTTTTGTTGCGATATAAAAAATAATGTAAATGCAAAGCACGTGACGTAAATTGCGACCGCATTAAATGATGTTTTGTTGGAAGAAGACTTTTCAGGCTGCTACGCATTCCCATCGAATCAGAAGGATGGCATTTTTACACTCAATAATCTCACTGTGTACCAGAAAAAAAGTTTTTTTTTTAATAATACTTTATGTTTTTTAATCAGTGCCTATTTTTTTTTATTGCATGTTGTTTCATGTATGAGCGTGAGAAAGCTTGTTGATTTATTTTGTTCGTGGTTATTATGGTGTCGGAAAATTTTTATTAACGAGGTGTTGGTTCTTGAAAAACTATATTATGGGTATTTTGAGTTTATAAATTAATTTATTAATATTATAAGGATATTTAATAAATGTTTTTAGGTAAAACTATATTAAAAAACAAATTTGTACTAAAAAACCATTAACCGTATTCTTCATTCACGTCTTTAATGGTCCAAAACTAGGTAGAGAGACGCGCACCGTCTAAGGCGGATGAAAAGTTCTCCATCCATTTGCCACTTTAAGAGAATAAAAGGCCTGGAGCGTGGTCATCCGGGCCCGCACGTGTGGCCTTTTCTTTTACTAGTGCAGGCTCTCTAAGCCACGCATGCCTAGACGTTTGACCCACTGTTTGTACTTTTAGCTTTCTTCTTCCCCATTGGTTTATGCTTGTATTAATTATAATAAATTAGTGAAATATGTGTTCTGGCATGCCCGACCTAGAGGTGACTAAATCTTAATCGAGGTTAATTAAAATAAATTAATTAAAAATATTATTAAGTAGTCCATTGGTCAGGATTTGCTGGAATCTTAAAATACGTGATACCTATATCATTAATTTTGATGGCTGAAATTTTTATCAACGATAATGTTTTTTTTGTAATTCGGAATATGACAACATCCTATATCTCTTCCAAAAGAAAACAAAAAAAATGAAATTTAATATTAAAATGTTTTTTTTTAATTAGAGGGACTGATCGATTAACTAATGCTTAAAAAATACAGGGGACTAAAATAAAAATTTGAGTATCAAAATGATTTTTTTTAAAATTAACTATGTTAATATAGAGAGTGTACAGTGAAAATGAAAACCACACCTTTTATTAGCTTTGTACTTAATAATAGTTCATCATGCTACGTATTTAAATGAAAAATCAAATTGTCAAAGGAAGTTGCTTTCATAATAAAATTGGTGGACAGCATGCAGATTGCATCATGACATTCTCTCCACAAGATATGTTTATAGCTAAAAGATAGTGCTTCAAACTTTTCCCTTTTATATATATACATGTGTATATCACAATAATTGCGCTAGATTATTTCTCTAGCTCCTTACACAATCACTTCTCTCTGTTGTGAATATAACCAGGCTTTGTCCTCACAAAGATCCTGTCTCATTTCTCTTCTAAATCTTCAAATCTCTGTGTGTGGTTAACAAGATGGAGCTGGATATGATGGAGGTTCAAAACCAAGAGTACCCCAACACAGACCAAGTGGTTCTATTCATAGATCAACCAGACTCCAAACTCCAAATGTCGTCGCCACCACCACAGCAAGAAGATTCCAAAGTCAAACAGTCACCATCACCACAGCAACCAGACATGAAAGACTCTAAAACCCAAGCAAGAACAAAAACCCTCCGCCGTCTCAACTTCTCCAAACCCAAATCTCGTTTCACTGAAACTAACTACCCTCCCCATTCCAAAACCTTCCCTGAATCCGAAGAATACCAACCCCTAAACCCTCCAGAAAGCGCTACCTCCACAGATGAAGACGATGATGAAGAATGGTTTGAAAATGAAGAAGAAGGAGGAGAAGAAGTTGATGCTGGAGAGGCCAAAAAACGTTCCAAGTATAGAACGAAAAGGAAAAGAAAGATAAAAAAGAGAGCCTTGATTGAGTTCATATTGTTTCTCACAATCATGACCTGCTTAATTCTCTCTTTAACCGTTGAATCTCTCATAAACAAGGTCCTATGGGGTTTAGTTTTATGGAAATGGTGCCTTATGGTCCTGGTTCTCTTCTGTGGCCGCCTTGTATCGGTTTGGGTTGTAGGTTTTCTTGTTTTTCTCATAGAACGCAATTTCATGCTCAGAGAAAAAGTACTCTACTTTGTTTTTGGTTTGCGCAAGAGTTTTCAACATTGTGCGTGGCTAGGATTGGTTCTACTTGCATGGATGAGTATGTTCCATGATGTCCACAAATCCAACAAGGTCTTAAAGAGGGTTTTCCGTGCTCTAATTGCTGTCCTCATTGGAGCTACAATATGGTTGCTGAAGATTTTACTTGTCAAGGTTCTTGCTTCATCTTTCCATGTTGCTACTTTCTTTGACCGCATGAAAGAAAGCGTCTTCCACCACTACATTCTCGATACACTCTCTGGTCCACCATTGAATGAGGATGAGAGAGAAACTCCTCGTCGACGGACGCTAACGCATTCGAAGACATTGCCGGCGAAACTGAGGGAGAGGGCATCAAGATCTAAGAGGTATGAGTCGAGGAGCATCGATATGGAGAGGTTGAGGAAGTTAAGTATGATGAGGAGGGCATCTGCTTGGAATGTAAAGAGGTTGGTGAGTTACATTAAGTCTTCAGGGCTGTCAACGATTTCGAGGACGGTCGATGATTTTGGTAACGCAGAATCGGAGATCAACAGTGAATGGGAGGCTAGAGGCACTGCTCAAAGAATTTTTAGGAATGTTGCCAAATCTGGTGCCAAGTAAGTTTAATTTCTTCTGCTAGCCTTTCTGATAATATGAACATTTGATATTATATAATCCTTAGAAGAGACCATACAGTACAGTAGAGATAGTTAACCGATCTCAATTATGCTAACCTTGATAGGTTAATTATTAATTTTTTTTTGTTAAGGGTTGGCATATCTGGAATCATATATATCATGACTATTTGAAGCTCGACAATGTTTCAATTATTTTGTCCAAAAATGAAATTGGGTCTTGATTAATACCCTAACTTTAGTTTATTGTCCCTAAATTTCGTACACACATAATTATCTCTTTATTAATCTTTAATTAATAAAATGTGAGCAAGATTTAGTACCTATATATACATATATATATATATATATATATCATAAACTGAAATGAATCGAAGTCTCTGACTTGTGGTAGCTAGCTAACATCCAAATCACATCTCTCCTATTGATTCATATCCAGAAAGAAAAGGAAAAAATATCTTTATTTAATGCGATCAGGTAATGTAAGTTTTTTAAGTCGAAGCAGATTTTACCAAGAGCACCAAGCATCCTAATGTGAGGTAATGTAAATTAAATTTTTTAAATTATAATCTATACTTCTGATTTATTATACTAAAAAAAGTGAAAAAAATAATATTAAAATTAGATTTTCAAAATAAATATCTATCCATATTTTTTTTTAAAGAATTTGAATAAATAAGATGATGATGATGATGATGGTAATAGTAAAATGAATTGAATTTTTTTTTGTAAATATATTAATTCAATTTAAATTAAATATTATAATTGAATTTTATTATATTAGACAACTGGTTCTAAATTGCACGTTAAAGATTTTAATCTATACTTTTCTTTTTTTTTTAAATAATTTTTTTAAAACATTTTTATCTAATATACCTGATAACTCAAAGTTATTTAACTTATTTTTCTCATAAATTATTCTTTGTTTATTTTTTAGTTTTTGTTTTAAGACTTTCTACTTTTCCCATAAATTATTTACGTCCTAGTCTATTTCTTGACAGTGGCATTTATCGGTTTTTTTGTGGGGCTAGGCGTGTTCATCACGCCTGGAAAACCCGACTGCTTTTGCTTAAAAAATTATTCAAATGATGGTTCAACTAGCTGGCTGCAAGAACGTCCTCTTATTTTCTATTTGTAATCATTTCGAAGGCACAGTTTAATCCCAGCAGGTAATCAAACGAGGTAAGGCTGAGAGATTTAGGGTATGTTGGGAAACGTAATTTAATCTGTGTTTTTTTTTAAATTAAATATTTTTTATTTTTATTAAAATTTAATATAGTTTATATATTTTAAATCGTTTTAATATGTTAATATTAAAAATAATTTTTAAAAAATAAAAAAATATTATTAACGTGCATTTCAAAATAAAAAATTATTTAAAAAGTAACCACCGTCACACTGTCAAAAATATTATTAGAGTGTCTGAAAATGTTATTTTAATCATGATTTTTCAAAAATTTAAAATTTTTAAATTTAAAATTTTTATTTTATTTTATATTATTTAATTTAATATGTTGATATTAAAAATTAAAGAAATATTATTTTAAATAAAAAATATATTACATCTCAATCATTATCGTATGCATAAATACCATTAATTTGGTTCACATGGA
Organism: Populus ilicifolia; assembly: GCA_015708895.1. Classification (NCBI taxonomy): domain Eukaryota; kingdom Viridiplantae; phylum Streptophyta; class Magnoliopsida; order Malpighiales; family Salicaceae; genus Populus; species Populus ilicifolia. Next base: position 48,281 of record SRLM01000061.1, on the reverse strand, counting down.
GGATAAGTGGAATTCAATAAAAAAGTAAAGGAAATGGACGTAAGACCCATTGCTCATTAGATTTAATACTACATTTGAAGTTAATCTTCCCATTACGCATTGATACATTGATTAAAAAAAAAAAAAGCCTTCATAACGTGTGCCCTTATGGCATATTATATATGTAAAAAATATTATGCAAAATAGAATTATCCGAGGAAAATCAATTTCTTACCATCTAATAGTAAATATTCTTTAAAGTTAATTTTTCTTTTCTTTTTTAAGAGATTGAAATTATTTTATTTTTATTTTTAAAATACATTTATTAGATTTTAAACATCAATTAATTTTACTAGTATTTTATATATCTAATTAACCTAATCCATAATTCTACCTAGATCAACATTAGCATTTCAAACACTTGATTTTATTAATTCACAATTAACAACCAAAAATTACTAATTAAAATCTTAAATTACTTATAATTAACCTAATTCCTAATTCAAAACCATAACATTTAATAAAATGAAAATAACACTAATTAAACATAAAATGCATCAAATTAATTGAGGGGAAGTATTCAATATACCTCTAAAAATAAAATATAGGTGGTAATGGTGACAAGTGATTCCTGTTTTGATAGAAAATTTCATACCAATAATTGTTAGAGAGAAAAAGAAAAGGTTTCTGCATGCAGAACATGAAAGAGATATGAGTGATGTAAAAAGAAATGATTATTTAAGAGCTAGTTGAGGTGTTTTTGGCGGTGATGAGAGGGGAGGAGCGAGTGAGAGAGAAACAGAGATTAAAGGAAAGAAGAGAAAGGGGAAGAAAAGTCTATCTTTATCTCTAATTTAAATCAAGTTGCAAATGCCGTTTAAAAAATATAAGTCGCATGTGACATTTGTGACACGTGAGTCGCAAATGAAATATGTGACTTGTGAAACTATGCTACATTCCTAATTATTTATTTAATTGTGTTATTTTATAATTTTTTTAATAGGTTGATAAACAAAAAAAACTCTCAAAGTTCAATGTATATTAGTCAATCTTAGTCTAATTGCATTATTAGATTGGGAAAAATTGGAAATATCTATGGGTGATTTAAAGGTGATGGAAAATAAACATTTTGGTATATTTTTAGCTCCAATCTAACTTTGTTGAGTTGTTTAACAATGTTTTAATAATCTGCTTTGTTTTGAGATTTTTTTTTGTATGTAGCATAGAAACAAAAATTGATAAAACAACACAATATAAAAAATGTTTTTTTTTAAATAGCATAGTTTAGAGAGTTACATAAAATATATATGATTTATGAGTCATAAATGTTAATTACAACCCTTTTAAATAGCAAAATTGTTGAAAAAAATTTAGTAAAAAAAGAGGAAAGATTGAAAAAGAAAAGAAAAGGAAAAAAAATATAAGACCTTAAAGGCACATCAAAATTTCAATGACAACACCATCGGCATCGTTGAAAAAAATCTTTATAAGACGAGTTCAATAACACCAAGAAAAGTCACCAATAATGACCTGAGGGGGCACAAGAAAGGTCCATAGAAATGTAATCCTCGATACCTTAAGACAACTTATATGGCCTACTCTGCTCACCATTTGTAATCTTTTTTTAGTGTCGTTGGACTTATCTTATCGAAATCTTATTTATGGTATTAATGTTATCATCATGAAAGCTTCAGTGTACTCCCAAGATCTATTTTTTTTTTTAACTTCTCTCTCTCTCTCTCTCTCTTCTATTTTCACAAATTACAATGAGGAGAAAGAAGAAAAAAGAATAAAAAAAATAACCTCAAAGACATATTGATGCTCTGATGATAATGCCACTAATATCATAAAAACATCTCAACAAGATGAATTTAACGATACCAAGGAATCTTACAAACGATGAACAGAGTGGGACAGAGTGGGCCACACAAGTGGTCAAATGATTCTCACTTTTCTTTAGGCTATTTGGGTGACCCACTCCATCATTGGTAGCTTTTTTTATTGTCATTGAAGTTTTTTCATCACGATCTTTCCAATGGTGTTAGTGGTGTCATCATTGGAGTTTTGTTGTGCCTTTAGAGTTTTTTTTTTCTTTCTCTTATCTATTTTTATTGAATCTTAGTGTTAGTGGTGTCATCATTAGAGTTTTGTTGTGCTTTCAGGGTTTTTTTTTCTTTCTCTTATCTATTTTTATTGAATCTTTTGTCCAACAACTTTGCAATTTGAAAAAGTCGTATATGACACTTGTGACTTGCTAATCGCATATGTAATCTATAACTCTCTAAATGGAGTTATTTTTCTAAATACATTTTGCATTGAGTTATTTTATTATTTTCTTTACCATGCTAAAAAAAAACAATTGTTTCCATTTTGGTTGTCATCATCTCAAATTAATTTATTCTCTAACTTTTGAGTTTCACTTAATAAAAAAAATAAAATAATAATAAGTAAAGAAAAACACGAACCATGTAAACTTTATGGTTAATTAGAGGATTTTAATCACGGTGCCCACACCACGCTGCTAGCTAGATTAAAAGTTAATTTAATCATAAAAATAAGGAAAATACATGGATGATGTTAAATTTTGAGTTGACAATAAAAAAAATCTAAAATACACATTGAAACCTTAATCAATTTGTTAAAAACAATTAATAAAAAAATTATTTATGTAAAAAAAATGCTAAAAAGAGTTGTTAATGACAATTAAAAACTAGACTGAAACATTAATCGATGGATGCAAATAAAGAAATATAATCCTATGAAATGAATTCTATTCATAATATTTATTTAATTATTTGTCATTTTGTTTTGCCACCAAAAAAATAAACTTTGATTAAGACCTTGCTAGCATGGTTTCTTTGCTTTTTATTTATTGAGCATTGCCCCATGTTGTAGGTCATTTGATGGCTTGGTTCCAAATCAAATCATATTGGAGTTGATTTAGCAAGTGTCATTTGATCAAAAGGCCCAATCATGACTTAATTATCATATTTAAAATTTGATATAGATCCAAAATAATTTCAAAAAGCTTCAATTTCAAACCTTTGTCTAACTTGATTAAGCTCAAAGATGAAACAGAAAAATGTCAAAGGAAAAAATCATAAAAAAAAATTTTAGGGAGAAATATGAAAAGGCAATGCCATATTACATCGACCTTTGCCAACAAGGTCTAATTGACTAAATATGCTATCATGTTCATGATATGATCATAATTAGCTAACCCGATTTAGCTTGTTGTCTCTTCCACCTCTTTTTCACTTCTTTTCTCTTTGGTTAGTCCTTCATTAGACTCATGTGAGATGAAGTTTGGGGGTAAATTATAGAGCCATAAAAGAATCAGAGAGCAAAATAAAATAAAACAACCCAATAGTTTTAGAGATCCTAAGACCAAATGAAAAAAAAATCTCTATTATTTTCTTTCTTCTTAGTCAAAACATCATTAAGCTTAGATGCGATAGAGTTTGGGATCAAATTAAACAACTATCAAATAATTAGGAACTAAATAAAAAAATATTTGTTAAAGAACTAAGGACTAAATAAAATAAACAGCAAGGGACCAAATTAAGAAAATGACAAAAGCTACCGTGTTTGGACGATTCACACGTTTTCCTTTGGGACTTGATACGACCCTTTTTTATGTCATCAAAATTGTCTTTTCATCTCTTTTATCCCATGAAGGTGCATGTTGTTGATGACAAAAGATGAAGCTTTGACAAAAGATGAAGCTTTGACATCTTTTTTACTTGTAAAAAATCTTTTATGGTTTTTCATAGTGATTTATGACACATAAAGGTTTTAGTTTTTTAATATTTTTTCAACAATGCTGTTTATTTGGTCAATATGGTTATATAAAATTTTTAAAATATTTCAAGTTTCAATGTGAATAATCTGCATATAACTGGACTAAAAAGGTGTGATTGGGTGGTATGTGTCATAAATCCAACAATGAGACAAATATAGGAAACATGTTGGTGTATGTATGCATAACATTGACAACCAACTCTCTTTCATTTTTGTGACCATGAATTTATGTTTTCGAATATGAATTCACTAGTTTCAGTCCTTAGCAAAACAACTAAAGTGGCTTTGGGATCCTTCTAATACCCTAATATAAGTTAAAGTGGCTTTGGGATCCTTCTAATACCCTAATATAAGTTTAAATGTAAGTGATAATTAAAAAGAGTATATTGAAGAAGTTATGTATAATGATCACTTTATAATTACTATATATGTCTATATTTGTTGACATATTTTTTTTTATTTTTGAGTATTTTAAGGTATATAGAAGAGGAAGATCTACTAAGGTTCTTAAAGACTGTGGAGGTCCATACCATATTTCCTCTCTTTGAAGGAGCTGTTGAGACTGGAAAAATCACAAAATCTTCTTTCAGAAATTGGGTGGTAAAAAATCCAAAACCCATTTGCTTTATTTTTTGTTTAAAAGGCCTCACCTTACTATGTTTATAGGAAGTGAACATTAAAAGTCCTTCTATCTTAAAAGATACTTGCTTTCAAATTAAGATTAAATGTTAAAAGATACTTGCTTTCAAATTAAGATTAATAATTTGTTGTGTAGTTAAAAAGGAAGTTCAATGCTTAATTAATTATCATATCATCACCAACTGATCAAACCCATGTGGTGTGGATTCAATTCCTTGATTCCATATATAATTCAATTTTCCCTCTTTTAACCCTTTTAATCAAGGACTAAATGGAATTAAATTTTTCCTATATTTATTATGGTAAAGAACATCAATTTATTCAAAGACAGATAATCTTCTTCTTTGTAATATTTATGTTTTCAATTACTAGGTACATGCTTATGTTGAGAGAAAAGCACTGGCACATTCCTTGAATGATACCAAGACTGCTGTTCAGCAACTTCACAAGTTAGCAAGTGCAATAGTGACTGTAATTATAATTGTGATCTCTCTTTTGGTAACGGGATTGGCGACGACCAAGGTTTTAGTTGTTTTCACATCTCAACTACTACTCGTGGGGTTCATGTTTCAAAACACTTGCAAAACTATCTTTGAGTCTATCATTTTTGTCTTTGTTATGCATCCTTTTGATGTTGGTGATCGTTGTGTTATCGATGGCGTACAGGTAATTTTTTTTTATTATGCCCCAAATAGCTAGCTAATCGCAACATAATTGAACCTAATTGAGTGAATACACATATTTTGCAGATGATTGTGGAAGAGATGAACATTTTGACAACTGTGTTCTTACGATATGATGCAGAGAAAATATATTATCCCAATTCTGTTCTTCTTACAAAGCCTATTAGTAATTTCAGAAGAAGTCCAGACATGGGGGATGCTATTGACATCACCATTGATGTCTCCACTTCTGTTGATGACTTCAATGCTCTCAAGAAAGCTATACAATTGTAAGTTATTAATCTCATTTGCATTCAAAATATTTCTAGTGTTACACAAAATTAATTCTTAAAGTAATTAGCTTGCCCAAACCACACTTGTTTTGCTAATAAAAATGGATATTTCCTAGATATTCGTTAATTGTTACTAATTTTTCTTTATATATCTAGCATATTATAGAACATATATAGTGGTAATATGCAGATAAAATGCAAAAGCTTTAGAGATTAGTCAATTGATAATTAGTATTTGTATTAGTTTTCAAGAAAATATCATTATGGAATACTGCAGATACATTGAGAGCAAACCAAAGCACTGGAACCCAAAGCACACATTGCTGGTGAAGGAGATAGAAAATGTAAACAAGATGAAGCTTACTCTATGTGTTCAACACACCATGAACCATCAAAACTACGGGGAAAAGAGCGCTCGAAGATCGGAGCTTGTTTTTGAACTAAAGAAGATTTTTGACAACCTTGGCATTAAGTACCATCTCCTTCCACAACAAATACATCTTACGCATGTAAACATGATCGGCAATGGGGGAATGTCAATGTAATCTTGATATAAATGCAATTATTTGGAGTGGAAAAGGAAAATTATTGCACATTCAATATGGCTATACCAGCCATTTTCTTGCATCTATTTTCTTTTCCTTCTATTAACTTCTTTTTTATAGATTAAATTATAGCCAAAATTAATGATGGAAAAGAAAAAATTATATATAAGGAATGATTTTATAATTAATCAAGTTCTTTTATCATTTCATATCGATCACAATAATAGCCCTATGGTGAATACTACATATGAATATATCAATCATGTTAGCTAACTCGGCCAGGGTAATTTGATTTCACATAGGAAAAGCTTTGTTCTTTGGTTGTGATAGTCATTGTTTTTAGACGAGAGTATCAAAGAAGCTTGCTAGTGAGTCAGTCTAGCTTGTAAGGGATGTTCAGAATAATTGTTCAATATAGCATTCTTCCCAACTCAGACCAGCTCAGCTAGAGGTGTTTTATCATCAAACCTGATGAGTCCAGCATCCAGCATAACAACTAGGACAACATTATTTGTGGCAAGATGTTGGCCTCCGATGAAATTATAGGAGTAATACATGACATTCTAGGAACAACAAATCTTACTCAGCTTAACAACCGAAATAACTTGTGATTTATAGAGAGATGTTAGAGCCTAACAAAATCCTATAAAAAATAATTAAAATTTTAATGCAATAAAATCTCCTCAGATCAGCAACCAATACAATAATGTAATCTATGGAGAGATGTTAGAGGATTATGAAATTTTAAGAGCAAATAACTTTGTCTAAGCTCTCTTAAAAAATGTCTCCCTAACTTTGCCTTTAATTTTCTTTACAATATCAGAGAGTTTGTATGAACACACGACAAAACTCAATATTTTCTTTCTTTCTTCTTCTTTGTAACTGTGAACTCATTATCCCTCAAACTCATCTCTACAAATTACCCTTTATGATGTGTACAAGTTTTGGAACTTGTTGAGAGGCAAGAATTGTTTAGCTATCTCACTAATGAAGACCCGCTCCTACCAAATATGACTTGTAAAAATCAAACACAACCACAAATGTAGAATTCTTTAAACAAAAAATAACATAATAGTACATTGCCTAGCAAAAGGCAGACCACAAATGTAGAAACTCTTGACCGAAGATGCTTCTAGTTCTCAAACCAAATAATCAATCCAAATTCATTAATTTCATAATTGGCCTTTTATGGATAAAGATAACAATGGTACAACCAATCCTCTACAGATTCTTACAAGAACAAGCAAAGATTTACATTCAAACACGACAACTACAAGAATGGTAGAAGTTCTATTATACTAGCTCACTCATATGTTCTCAACAAAGACGCCCTTCTTCACCAAGTGAGCAGCGCATGACCCCTGTAAAACATGATCGATATTGTGATGAAAAATATTTATATTATTGTGTAATGGGACATACCATAAAAATCTATCGTTGGGTGCCAAAAAAATAAACATAACAAGGTTACAATCCTCATGCCTTTTTAGCACTCACTTTAAACAGCACAAATACCAAGACAAAATGGACCTCTTACACAGCAGCCTTCAATCACATGTTAGGTACGTTAGCCAATATTCAAAACTACTCAGGTACAAATTCAATTATTATTGGCAATGAATCTTGTATACCAATTTATGGTATTAGAGATTCTAGTATTAACCAAAAAAATCTTGATGATGTTCGATTTGTTCATGTTTTAAAATGAAATTTACTTTTTTTAAGACAATTAACTACTCAATAACTATGAATTATCTAATGTTGATTTCTGTATTAAGAAATGATAAACAAAACAATACATAATTAGAAGGGGGTACAAGGGTGATCTGGATGTCCTCTTAGCATCGCCAACCATCTAGCATCAATGTTTTGATCATCCTCAATTCTCTTTTATACATATATTAAAATATAAAGGCCTAATTAATTTTACAGAAGCTAAAAAATCAAAACAGATTTGAGTAGTTAATTTGAAAATTTTAGTAAATTGCACTTTTTATGTTCTGAACATTCATGTTCCTTTATTTTTGAAAACATTTATTATGACCAATAGGAACCTAAATAAGTCTTATTCATTGGAAAGTTAAGATATTATGCCTATTTTATGGATGAATTTTTTAAATACACTTGGATTATACCTTTGTAAGAAAAAATCGACTTTGTTAACATTTGTTTAGTTTTTAAATAGTATGTCACATGATAGTTCAACAAATATATCAAGGTTTTTCATTTTGATGGTAGAGGACAATTCATAAATTCCAAACTATTCTTTCACTTTATTTCAATTAGTATCCATCATTAGCTATCATGTTCTTACATTCAAGAACAAACAAGTATAATTGAAAGACATCATCAGTTAATATGTGAACTCTTATAGGTACATGATTTTACTACCATAATATCCCTTCTTAACTAATTATCTTTGTTTGCTCTTGATTTTGAAACCCCATAATTCAAACTTCATGGTCATCATCATAATTACTTTATGTTACGTGTGTTTGGTTCTAAATACTTTCCTTACACATGGGACATATGAACACAAATTTGATCCTAAAATTATTATTTGTATCTTTACAGGTTATAGTGACACATATGAAGGTTATAAGTGCTTTCATCCCCTAGCAAAAATAAAATAAAATTCATATCCATACATGTGATGTTTGATGAATCATATTTTTTTTTCCTATAAAGATACCTTGAACTGAAGCACTACACCTCCCATCTCTTATCAACAATATTTATAATTCATGGTTATCTCACATTGACAATACTCTATAAAAGTTCCGCCTCCAGTACTGTCCATGTCATGCACAATCCTTCTTCCACCAATGCCACTTTATACTCCACACTCACAGTTCATATTTGATGATCTTCAACACCTAGTAGATAAAAATCCTTATAAATCTCATGTCATTAATTCTAACTAGGAATCCTGATAAGAGCTACCATATATTAAGAAAAACTCTAATATATATGAGCCTCTCATAATTAATTGTCCCACAAGTTCATCGCCCACTATTTACATATCCTCCAGCACTCCTTTCCCCCTTAATGTTAATCGCTCCTATAAAGGTATTGTTAGACCTAATCCTAAATATGCCTTAACTTCTATCACCTTCTTCTATGATATCCCATAAACTCCAACCAATATCAAATCTATATTGACCCATCAAGGATGGAAATCTGCAATGGAAAAAAAGCTTGAGATGCTCCACAATAATCAAACCTAAGACCTTCTACCTCACACACCTAATATGCATATTATTAACTCTAAATAAGTCTTTAAATCAAAGCTCAAACCTCATGAGTCTTTTGATCACCTTAAGGCTCGTCTTGTGGCTAAGGGATACCATTAAATTTGATTAAGCCTTGAAAAAATTTTTAATTGAGTCCTTAAATATCAAAACTTGAATTTTCCTCCTCAAATTAAATTTTCTTTATCAATGAGGTATTCATTAGTAAAAAATATACTGTCAAATCCAATTTTGATCTTCCTCAAATAATCTTTGGCCCTTTCTTGGGTGTTTTGGTATGTTCTTCTCACTGATATATTTTTTTATGTTCTTGCAACATTTCTTTGAATTTTTTTATTTTTCCTTTTTTTTATGTGGGGCTAAAAAAAGAGGTAACAACATATACATTGAATATGGATTAAAACATTCAAAGGCATAATCAATGACTTTTTTGTTGAATATGAGCAAAATATTCTTATTATGATTAATCTTAAAAGATCCTTTTCAAGTCTTCATCTTAGTTAAATCTTATTTACATTAAAAAATATAAAACAAAAGGATGGGTTTCAGTTTTTTTCATTAAAAAAATGACAAAAATTGTTCTTATATGCAGTAATTTCCTGGCCTTGATCCCAAGGGAATCCCCCTTAAAAAGCTCTATCATCTCAGATTATTTCTTGTATTTAGGAAAATTTATGGTCTTAGCTTAAAAAATTCTATGAATTTCAGGATTATTGATCAGGTCTGCCTTGATACAATATTAATTTTTAGGGAGTTAAAATCCTAATGGCATGTTTTAAGCCACTACATGAAGGGTAGGCTTACTATATAGGGTAAAAAGGGTCTATAATCTTCCAAGTGACCACTTTTTATAAAGGTAATATAGAGGTTTATAAGGAATGATTTAGGTATAGTATGATCATTATTACCTAGTAAATGCTTAGCTCATAGTTGTATATTTCATGAATCTGAACCTCGATTAAAAGTCATGAGGCAAATCACTGCTCACTGTTTAACTTAAAATTAAGTTTATTAAAAAATTAAAATGCATGAAGAAATTAATTCATACCCAATGCACTTATGCATGAGCAACATGTAAAACTACATTCTAAAATAAATTGCAAGGACAACAAAAATAAATAAGTAAACAATCAAATAAATAAAATTTAGTCTAAGCAAACAAGTCCTTAGTAAAGTCATTATCTTGTCGTGACATCTATGACGTCGAATGGTTAGGCTACCTCCTAGAATTGAAAGGGGTTTAAGATTTAATCATAAGGTTATGATTTGATAAAGTCAAGATTTAGTATCATTATCACTAAAAAACCTATGGTTTATGAGAATACGGGTAAAAAGACTAGTTGTGCAAAGAGAAGATACATCACCCCTAATGTGTTCTACCTAAGTAAGTTGTATTGTTGATTAATTGTTATTGTAAGTTGTGTTTTTATATGTTGGTCTCATCTAAGGTTCAAGGTAGATCCTTCTTCGTGAAGAAGCTTCTACCTTATCATGTTAAATTATAATCGTTCTAAGGCCTAAATTTTAGCATCGCATTTATTTGCTACTTTTATCTGCAATTACTAAGGGTTAACTTTACAGGTAATTTTATACCCTCAAATATTAAAGTCTACATATTAATCCTAACACCATGAATACAAATTAAACAAATTAATTATTATGAGAGGTTGATATATATAGGTAGAGAGGAGGGGGCCCATAATAAGGAAGAAGATTGAAGAGCTTTATTTATTCTTTTTGTTAGCTTCGATTCACAAATGGGAGATAAAGATGCATTTGTATATATAGACTGACAAATAGTTAAAGGAAAAAGTTAAAGCTATTATTGGTGTGGTGATGGGTGGTCTTGACTTTCATGGTGGTTGGCTTTCAAGGGTTGATTTGAGGGCTGTCAATCAGGAAGGGAAAGGCTGATGTAAAGATTGTGAGGGATTTATGCTAGCATTGATGAGGAAGGTTTATGGTTGTTGCTAGGTTTAGTCTTGAAAATGCTATTAAAGCTATGTTTTTTAACCAATGTAAGGATGGTTTTTACATAGTAAAAGGGTTACTCAGGGTGGTTGTGAGTTATGGTGAAGAGACTATTACTGGTGGTTTTGTTGTTGAAGATGAAGGGTTGAAAATGATAGCTTTTTTTTTCTTTATATGGCTGGTGACTCTTGTCAAGATATGGTTAGGGTATTTTTGTGTTTGTATGAGTATATGGGTTGTAAAGAAAATTATGAAAAATGATTTTTAGATTTTGTTTTGGTCTCCTCTCCCTTTTTTAATGTGAGATAACCACCTAATTTACAAGCAAAATCATTTGTTTTTTTCCTCTAAGCTAATTTTTTTGGGCCTTTATTTCCTTCCTTTTCACTTTTGGTCCCTTTCCTGTTTGTTATGTTTTTTTTTATTTCTTATTTGTTTGAATTGTGATTTTTTTAATAAAGCAACATCTACATCGACTTTATGAGAAAAATTGATTAGTGATTTGGAAATGTATGTGTTAATAACAAAACAAGTTAAAAATAAATTTTTTAATTCTGAATTCTTTTAAAAAGACATTGAAAATGTCACAAATACTTCAAGAATATATTTTATTTTATTTTTTTTATATTTTAAAATATTAATTTCAAATATTTTCCATATCTCAGCTTATAACTTGTAAGAGAGTGCAAGGAGTTTATTAAACTCTTATCAGTTGGTTAGGTAAAAAGGGTGTTACTAATTGTTTTGCAAATAATAGGAGTCAATTTAATAATTGAAATGCTTACCATTAGTGAAAGTGAAACCAAGAGTGTGCTCCCTATTTACTAACTATAAAGTGAAGTTAGGCATCTTTGTTTCTTGATTAGTACTTAAATGTGCATTTTTATCAATATTTTATATCATCATTTTGCATTTGAAGTATTAATAACTCCTTAAATAAAATATGTCTTATGATAACATATCTAATAATATAAGATACCTTTAATTTATGGTAAATATTCATTTTAAATAGAGACTGATTGATACTTAAAATAATATTTTTATCAAGGTTTTATATCATCATTTTGCATTTGAAGTATCAATAACTCCTTAACTAAAGCATGTTTTATAATAATATATCTAATAATATAAGATACCTTTAATTTGTGGTAAATGTTCATTTTAAATACAGGCCTATCACATAAATAAAAAGATTGATTAATGAATTTAAGAATTGAAATTGAAAGGACAAAGAGATGACCAAACTTAGAAAAGAGATGTTGGTGCAATCCAAACCGGAACACTGTTTAGTAATTGGATCATATCTAGAGCTGTAGATCTTAGATTTAGGTTTACTTTATATGGATAGAAAGGTAAGATATAGGCCTACAACTTTCATATGGAGCCTAAGATCTAAAAAAAGTCATTTTCAAGTCCAAATTTTGCAACAACAAAGAAGTTTGAATTTGTCCTTCAGCCCAAGTATTGTTCAGTATTTTGGTCATATCTAGAGTTCTAAAAGTCAAAATAAGCTGAAATATTTACATAAGAAAGCTGAGACAATTTCTTACAACTTTCATGTTTTCAAGTAATTTCAATTTTAACATTATCAATGACGTTTTGGGTAGACAAGAGAAGATAAGGATTGTCACCAAGTCAAGAGTTGACCACCTACTCATTAATTAGTAATCAAATCAATAGTTCCCAATTTTGACCTATAAAAGGAGGCATTTTCCATGCATTTAGGCATCTTGGTGTCCAGATCAAGATCATGCTCTTGTTTTCTCTCTTTGTATTTTTTGTAATGTTTATGCTTTGCTTGCATTAATATCAAGTTTATGCCTTTCAATTCCTTTCCTTTGCTTTGGTAACTCTTATCTTATTTATGTTTTTATTTTATTTATCTTTTTCTTTCTTTCATTATGTCTAGCTAAGTTTATTATGTTAAGGTGAAAAGTTACACTAATGGTATAAGAATAAGTATAGTATAAACTTAATATGGACTTTAATGTTTGATACTAATATGTTTTATATTTGTTATCTTATTCACTCTTTAATACTTTGCTTGTTAAATGACTAATCTTGATTTATGTTGTATAACACATTAGTATCAAATATTTATTACTTCAATACTCCTGCACTTGGAAGAAGATATAAATCTTTTAATCGTGTCACAGACCTATCACTTAAATAAAAAAAAATTGATTGATAAGTTTAAAAATTAAAATGAAAGGACAAAGAGATGACCAAACTTAGAAAAGGAATGTTGATGCAATCCAAACAGGAATACTATTCGGTAATTGAGTCATATTTAGAGCTGTAGATCTTGAATCTAGGTTTACTTTATATAGATGGAATGGTAAGACATAGACTTACAACTTTCATATCGAGCCCAAGATTTAGAAAGACCATTTTCAAGTCCAAATTGTAGCAACAACAAAGAAGCCGAATATATCCTATAACTCAAGTACTATTCAATATTTGGCCCATATCTAGAGTTTTAGAAGTCCAAATAACCTTCATTTTTTTTTAGAAAACTGAGATAATTTTCTACAACTTTCATGTTTTTAAAGAGTTCTAATTCTAACATTATCAATGACATTTTAGGCAGATAAGAGAAGATAAGGATTGTCACCAAGTCAAGAGTTGACCACCTACTCATTAATTAGTCATCAAATCAATAATTTTCAATTTTAGCCTATAAAAAGAGGCATTTTCCATGCATTTAGGCAACTTGATTTCTAGATCAAGATCATGCTCTTGCTTTCTCTCTTTATATTTTTGTAATGCTTAAGTTTTGCTTTCATTAATATCAAGTTTATGCCTTTCAATTCATTTCCTTTACTTAGTTAGCTTCTATCTTATTTATGTTCTTACTTTGTTTATTTATTTTTCTTTCTTTTATTATGTTTAGCTAAGTTTATTATGTTGAGGTGAAAACGCTACACTAATGATCTAAGAATAAATATAATGTAAACTTAATATGGACTTTAATATTTGATATTAACATGTTTTGTATTTATTATTTTGTTCACTTTTTAATACTTTGCTTATTACATGACTAATCTATATTTATATTGTATAACACTTGGTACAAAAAATGCTTGGCACTCTCATAACCCATACTGTATGGTATAACCGACACCTAAGCTATGAAGAGAACTTGATTTGTTGTTAACATAAGTTATAATTATGAATGCCTGACAATATTTACAAGTATTAACATTAATCAAAGAAGATAATTAATGTAATCATACTAATAATTTATAATCTGATTGGAACCTCCTTTGTGTGTGATTTTTAATTAAATAATAAGAGTTTATACTATACTTGTTTGACATATCATTAGTGGATCCTTTAACCTTGACATCTGTTGTTATCATTGTTTAACCCTTACACTGATCTTTCATTTCAAAGTTCTCATCAACTTCTTCTTCTTCATCTTCACTACTACTACTACTATTATTACTATTACTATTAACATTCTTGTTATTACTATTATTGTTGTTTATAATTTATATAATTAATCTCTTGTGGTTTGATCCTAATCTTGCCGGATTATTTATTACTTCGACATTTCTACATTTGAAAGAAGATATCAATCTTTTGATCATGTTATTTTTGTACCTCATAAACTCGTGGTCACAATCATAGTTACAACTATCAGAAATTCATCTAAAACTAACAAAATTATTCTATTGATAAATTGATGTGATAATTACAGACAACCTTATTTTGTCAATAAATTACAGTGATAATTACAGATGGATACTATTCCGTGTGTAATTCGGTCGGTATATATTGACCGAATAAATCTCATCGACATATTTATAGATGGAATGTCTTCGTTGGCATTTTACATAAAGTTAAAAAATATTTACTAAAAAGACCACAATTACGGGCGCTTTCATAAATAGATAAAGTCTATTGGTATTTTATTAGGAGTTGAAAAATATTTACTGGAAATGCTATAGTTACCTACATCTTCACAAATGGATCGAGTTCATTAGCATTATTTCAAGAGTTGAAAAATATTTACTAGATATATTACTATTACTGACAAAATATATCTATCAGTATATTTCTAGCTGAATTTTTTCTTTTTGTGTGCATTTTTTATTTATAAAACTATCGGTAATTTTTTTTCTAACATGCATAAAGATGAAATATGAGATTACCAATAGTAATAAATACTTTTTTTTTAATACTTTAATCAATAAAAAATTTACTTATGAAATCTGTACATCACACGAATAAATTCAGTCTGCCTGTAAAACTGTAAAATCTCGTATTGCATCCCCAGCTGTTCTTGTCTTTATGGTACAATCTTCTCGCTGGCTTGCCATATTATTTGTTTGATAGCCTGTGGTGCATTATGTTGATGAGTAACAAAATTTTCAAGTAATTGTGATTCCAAGAAACTTCAACAATGTCTATTGTCACATTTTTCAAGTAATACGGTGTAGTTGTCGCTTTGTATGCTTTTCTGAATCTTCTTTCTTCTACTTCTCCTGGGATTCTCTTCTTGACTTTGTTATGAACTAGTTGCTTACTCACGGACTGCTGGTCGTGTCCTCAAGTTATTTGTCTGGTTAACTTGATTCGAAATTGTATTTGTCTGTTACACTACTTATATTTTAAAATTTCACATTAGCCTCAAAATTAAATTGACATCCTGCTTTTTATATAGAAGTTAGATTATCTAATTTTTTTTTATTTTATTTTTGCTGGAAATCAATGGGAGAGTCCTTCGAGGGGATTAAGGGACCCTTTGACATTTAAGTTGGGATCTCTTATGTAACTTTTGCTGCCTATCATTTCTTTCTCTCCATAACAAAGAAAAACGTCGAAAAATTTACCCCATTTACCCATTCAAAAGCACCCAAAAGAAAGAAAAGTAGATATTAATTGTTTTCTCAGAGAAAATCCATGTGAATAATTGTGTTCATGTGACAAGACACCATCTTCCTCTTCTTCAATCCTTTAACCGGTGTTGCCGAAACATATTCCAGGTTACTTCTGTAATGGATAATCCCACCATAATTCCCTTAACATTCAAGTGTTAATATTCTTGGCTTTCTCTGTTATCAATAGCTTGACATTCATGGGGAGATTTAAGACTAAACCCAGTTTCTTTAAGAGCAAAATGGAGAAGGAAGTACCTTGGCACGTTAAATCAGTACTAAAGGTGCTGCCTTCCCTTGGTCATTTTCTTGAAATTCTGCCTTGGCTTTTTTGTTAGTTTTTTATTATAGTTTAATTGTTATGTTTCCAAAAGTGCATTAAAGGGATGCTCTCTAATGCAAACAAGGAACTTACGGCAATTTTGATAGTTTAAAAAATTTGTGGCCAACTCTAGTTAAGAGGCTAATTTACAATTTTTAAAACCAAACCTTATATATGGTAAAATATTTTGATATTAAATTAATGATCAATTTTGTAAAAGATTTTTAGCTTATTGTTAGAACAAAATTGAGAGATGAAGGATCAAATTTAAGATTAAAAAAAGAAAAAAGAAAGAGAAATAAAGTCCTTTTCTATAAAAGATGTGGAAAATTATAATTTAGTCCTTTAAATTTAAATTTTTTATTACCTAATCCTTATTATTTTAATTTATTATGTTTTAGTTTTACATTGTATTTTTATCAAGCTTGTCTCTAGAGGTTGATAGTAGAGGGAGAAAGTCATAAAAAAAGTTAAAGAGAGTCAGTGGATTATGGTAATTATAAATATTTATGAGAATATAATATATTTTTTTATTATTTTTATTATGTCAAGTTTTATATTATTTTCTCTAGTTAATTATTTTGTTATTTTCTTATACAATCACATTAAAATAATTAAAACAATATGTTTTTCCTTTATATTTTCTTTAGAAGTCATGATAAGTTTTTTTTTTTAGGATAATGGTGCTCTTGATAAATAAAAACGTTAACTCCATTTTTTTTAATTAATGAATATCAAAAGTGAAGTCTCTTGAGTTGTGATAGATATTTGTTTTAATCATTTTTAGTGTTTTTCTAATAATCATGATTTAAAAAAAAACTCACAATGTTTTCTTAAAATAAAAAAATCATAAATAATAAAAATATAATTTTTTTTAAAAATACATTTTTTTATAAAAAAATAATAAAAAAAATATCAGTGCACGCATATTTTACTATCTTAATTTTTAATTAGTTGTAACAATTTTTTTTATATAACTTATTAGTTGATAATTTTTAATTTATAAGTGAGACATGTCATCTACTTATTTTTTTAATTAAAAATATATTATACTAAAACATTTTTTACATTAAAAATTAAGCTGAAACTTTACCTACAGTAAGTAAAGCGTAGGTCCACTCGCTTGCTTGTTTTTTTCTAAACTTTGTTTTATTCGTAATTTATATATTTATTTAGTTATCGATAATTTGAGTTGCAGGGTAGCTTGTGGACCATGCCTTAACCTTGTGGGGCCATGTCAGATAGTTATTTAAGATAGGGATTCATCGTCTACCGTAGACTAATTATTTTTTATGTGGATCGCTATCCTTTCCCTCCCTAAAAGCTTTCTCGCTGGCACCTTCGTGATCAACAAGAATTGGATGGGTTAAGGGACCAAATTGCGCTAAATAGTAAAAACCTAAAAAGCAGAAACATAGCTATCGAAGTTTCAAGTAAATCTAAAATTAGTTAGGAGGTAGATTTGTCGGTAATAATAAAATAAGTCGAATTAAAAATAATAACAAAGAGAAGCCTGATATGACATGAGCATGACTTTTGCTTATGAAAGCATGAGGCCGAGTGTATTGAACGTTGTATATGTACTAGCAGTTCTTTGTTTTTGTTTTTTTATTAAATTAATAATTTTTTAATGTTTTTAGATTATTTTGAAGTGTTAATTTTAAAAAATATAAAATTATTATTTTGATATATTTATAAGTAAAAAATATTAAAAAAAAACAATAATCATACTTTCAAATATATATTAGTAGTTATTTTAAAAATATTTTTATTTAAAAAATTAAAGTAATTTTTAAAATTATATATATACACAGTATATTTTTTTTGAAATGGTTAGAACATATTTGAGAGTACGATTATGATTATATTTTATAGTATTTTTTATTTAAAAATATATTAAAATAATATTTTTTATTTTTAAATTTTAAAAATATTAATTTAAAATAAAAAAATTCAAAATTCTTTAAAATACAAAAACAAACAAACTCATTGAAAGCAATATATCTACATAGATTACAATCATGCAGTGCAGGGAACTTAAAATAAACATTATTATCCTTTCTGGCATGACTGCACTCCACTTCTTTTAGTGGTTAATCGGTCACGTACAGAAGAACTACAAGAACGCATTCCCATTAATACCATTTTTAAGCACCTAAGATAATTCAGTGATGAGTACTTGGGAGTCAACGCATTCCCATTAATTCCACTTTTAAGCATAGGTGGAAGTAAATTGAATTAACAATAATGATTATTTTATTTTTAATTTAAAAATTATTTTTTTGTTATAAAAAACATTTTTTTGGTTCTAATAATTCATAAAAATATCATAATTATTAATTCTAATAATTTAAAATATATCACCATGCAAAATAAATTTTAATAAATGCAGGGAATTTCATCTTTGAAATGAAATGCAAGTGATGATTAGTAATCAATTTTGTCAATTACTAGAATTAGAACCTCACAATAAGAACATGAAAAATTGATTAAATTATTAAAATTCAAAACAAAAGTAAACGACCGCCGTTAACCTTTTCATCACTTACAAAGAATGAAATGACCATGACAAGAAGGAAAATCTTGTGTACAGGAACAAAGAACAAAGAACAAAGAACAAAAATAATCCGTTAAAATTTCAACATATGGAAAACAATAAAAGGGTTTAATGTGTTGTTAAGTGTATTCTTGAAATATTATTTTTATTGTTAATTCTAAAAGGAATTATGGTAACAAATGAGACCCTGTTCGCTTTATATATTTTTTTGAAATTGAATTTTATTTGGAATTTAAATTAATTTATATTTTCAAAAATATTTCAAATATAAAAATTGATTTAACTCTATAAATTCAATTCCTAATGTTCCAAACACCATGTGAAAAAAAATCTTGATTTAATTTAAAACAAATCATTCAGTTTTTTTAGCGGAAAGTTGTCTCGAGATTTTTTTCAATTCCTATTTTGAGCCTTTAGTTTAATTTAAAATATATGCAATTTAATCTTAAAATTCATTTTGGTCACATCGTTTAAAAAATCATTAAAAAATAATATAAAAAAGTGAAAAAGTCATTGATTATCTATATTTTAAAAATAAAAAAATATTTTTGATATTTATTTGTTTCATTTGACAATGAAGTTCTATTAAAGTGTTTTTTATCCACAATATTATTGAAAAACTTAATCAAGGTTGAGAAATATATTTTTAGGTATATATTGTAGCCTTTCAAGTCAATTTAATGAATAATAATTTTATTTGGAACGGATTTTTCTTCTTCTTATTTTAGTGTTTCAGCCTTTTTTTTATTACATTCTTTTAGGATCATTTTAATTAGTTAAGTGTTTAGTGTGAGCTAGAAAGAGAAATTTATAAATCAACAATGAAAATATAAAAAAGTGCTTTGTGTTTTTCTTTTTTATTTTTTAATATTGAGTTTATTAGATATTATTTTTTTAATTGTTTTTAATTTTTTTTACAAGGTTGTCCAAATCTTATGATTCAGATTATAGATTTAATAATTTAAAATAAGCTAACTTGATTTTTTAAAACTTTTTTTTAATAGATTTTTTTAATTTAATCATTCAAAAAATATATAATTATAAATTGAGTTTTAAAATCTATTTTGATTTACTTTTTAAGATAATATTTCAGTCTCATGACCTGAGTTATGAGTTTGGTAAATGAACTCCATTACTTCACTAGGATCTTTATCTTTAAAAATACATTTTTATCAAAGTTTTGTATTATCATTTTGCATTTAAACTATTATTAACTCCTTAACTAAAGTATATTTTATAATAACATATCTAATTATATAAAATATCTTTAATTTGGGGTAAATATTTATTATAAATGCATGCATAAATGAAATGATTGATTGATGAGTTTAAATACTAAAATTAAAAAGATAAAAAGATGGTCAAATTTAAAAAAAAAAGATGCTGATATAGTCTAAACTGGAACACTATTTGATAATTGTGTCATAGATCTCGGATTTAGGTCTACTTTATATGGATGGAAAGATAAGATATAATTTTATAACTTTCATGTAGAGGTTTGACTTTAAAAATTCTATTTTCAAGTTCATATTATAGCAATAACAAAGAAGTCCAAATCTTTCATGCAACCCAAAAACTGTTTAGTATTTGACCCATATCTAAAGTTCTAAAAGTCCAAATGACCACCATTTGTTTTCCTGAAAAGCTGAGATAATTTTCTACAACTTTTATGTTTAAGTGATTCTAATTCTGATGTTATCAATAACATTTTAGGCAGACAAGAAAAGATAAGGATTGTTACTAAGTCAAAAGTTAGCTCCCCACTCATCAATTAGTTATTAAATCAATAGTTTCTAATTTTGGCATATAAAAGGAGGCATTTGCCATGCATTTAGGCATATTGATTTCCAAATCAAGATTATGTTTTTGTTCTCTCTTGGTATTTTTGTAATGCTTAAATTTATTTTTATTAATATCTTATTTTATGCCTTTCATTTTCTTTCATTTACTTAGTTAACTTTTATCTTATTTATTTATGTTTCTTTCTTTCATTATATTTAGCTAGGTTATTATATCAAGTTGAAAATGTTATATTAATGGTGTAAGAATAAATATAGTATAAACTTAACATGGACTTTAATATTTGATACTAGCATATTTTATATTTGTTATTTCATTCACTTTTAATACTTTACTTGTTAAATGACTAATTTAAATTTATATTGTATAACACTTGGTACAACAAATATTTGACACTCTCTTAATTCATACTGTATGGTATAACTGACACCTGAGTTATGAAAGAAACTTGATTTGTTGCTAACATAAGTTATAATGATGAATCCCTGATAATATTTACAAGTATTAGCATTAATTGAATAAAATAACTAATGTAATCATGTTAACAATGTATAATCTGATTGGAACCTCCTTTGTATGTGGTTTCTAATTGAACAATAAGAGTTTATATTATACTTGTTTGACATTCCATTAGTGGATCCTTTAACTCTGATATTTGTTGTTATCATTATTTAATCATTACATTAATCTTTCATCTCAAAGTTCTCATCAACTTCTTTATTACTATTACTATTACTATTACTGTACTGTTACTGTTACTATTACTATTATTATTGTTGTTATTATTATTATTGTTGTTTATAATTTATACAATTAATCTTCCTGTGGTTCGATCTCAATCTTGCCGGATTATTTATTACTTCGACACTTCTACACTTGGAAGAAGACATCAATTTTTTGGTCGTGTTAACTTGCTAATTGAAAATGCTTATCATTGAGACATTATAGATACTTATGAGGTATGAGGTATCGGGTAAAACTTAACCTCATGCATCTAGTAGAGATATGTATAATCTTAGAAAAGATCATAACCTCCAAGTCAAGTTTGTATCTTTAGCTAAAAAAATTGAGGTACTAGAATTGAAAAAGAGTAGTCAATTGTAATCTATTCAAAATATTGTATGTCAAATCTATGAAACTAATAAACACTCAACTAATGACTATCCAACCTTGTTTTCTTTCAAAGAATGCTTCCATAAACATGCTCATGTTTCAAATAGTTTTCAAAGACCCAATTATAATCCACACTCTTAAATATACAACTTTGGTTGTAGAAATCACCTAAATTTTAGTTGGAAAAATGATAACAATAATGCACAAACTTCACAGCTACTATTTTAAGTACACCATCGCATCTCCTTATGTTCCTCCTCCTAGAAGAAATCTTAAGGAAACTTTGTATGCATTTATTGATAAGCCAAATAGAATCAATACTCAACTTACTCAAAGCATAATAGATTTTAAAGATATTCTTGTAAAATTCACACATAGTCTCAATTTTTAGGAGAAAGGTAAGGTTTCATATCAACCATAGCAAAATTTCAAAGGACAAAACAATTCAAGTGCAAACAGCTCTAAAAGCCAACATATGAATCAAGTCCAATCAGTCAGTACTCTCTATAGTGGTAAGATTATTGTAAAACCAATTCTTAAACCTTGTGAGAAAAATGAGTCAATCTCTAAAGGTAAGAAAGGGTTTAAATAAGAACATTATAAAAAAAAGACTAATTCCCAACCAATACTTCTATTTTCTCATACCATGATCAAATAAAAAAAATCAATCATGATTCTAAAATCTTTGAAACTTTCAAACAGGAAAAAATCAAGGACGAAAAAGGCATGGAAAATGTTGTCACAAATCATTTGTCAAAATTGATAATGAATTTGATATCTAACATTACATCAATTGATGATTAATTTTCTAATAAATCTTTCCTTTTTATTGCTTCAATACCTTGGTCTGCTAATATTGACAATTTTCTTACTTTATAATTTTTCTTAGCTTATTTGGATACCTAATACAAAAGAGAGTTTTTGAATGACGTGCATAACTTTTATTGGAATGATCCTTTCTTATTCAAATATTGTTATAATCAAATATATCAAAAAAATATTTTTGACAATAAAGTAAGTAGTATGATTAGTACTCAAAAGTGCATTTTTATCATGGTTTTATGTCATCATTTTGCACTTAAAGTATCAATAACTCCTTAACTAAAGTACGTTTTATAATAATCTATCAAATAATATAAGATACCTTTAATTTGGGGTAAATGTTCATTTTAAATACAGGCCTATCACATAAATGAAAAGATTGATTGATGACTTTAAGAACTTCAATTACAAAGGCAAAGAGATGATCAAATTTAGAAAAGAGATGTCGGTGCAATCCAAACCAGAATACTATTTGGTAATTGGGTCATATCTGGAGCTATAAATCTCAGATTTAGGTTACTTTATATGGATGGAAAGGTAAGACACAGGCCTACAACTTTCATATAGAGCCCAAGATCTAAAAAGGTCATTTTCAAGTCCAAATTATTGCAACAACAAAGAAGCCCGAATCTGTCCTCCAGCCCGAGTACTATTCAGTATTTTGGCCATATCTGGAGTTCTAGAAGTCGAAATGAGCTGAATGTTTTACACAAGAAAGCTGAGACAATTGCTAGAACTTTCATGTTTTCAAGTGGCTCTAATTTTGACGTTATCAATGACGTTTTGGGCAGACAAGAAAAGATAAGGATTGTTACCAAGTAAAGGGTTGACCATCTACTCATCAATTAGTCATCAAATCAATAGTTCCCATTTTTAGCCTATAAAAAAAGGCCTTTGCCATGCATTTAGGCATCTTGGTGTTCAAATCAAGATCATGCTCTTGTTTTCTCTCTTTGTATTCTTTATGCTTTGTTTTCATTAATATCAAGTTTATGCCTTTCATTTCCTTTCCTTTCCTTAGTTAACTTTTATGTTCTTATTTTGTTTATCTATTTTTCTTTCTTTCATTATGTCTAGCTAAGTTAATTATGTCAAGGTGAAAAGGTTACACTAATGGTGTAAGAATAAGTATGGTATAAACTTAATATGGACTTTAATGTTTAATACTAACATGTTTTATATTTGTTATCTTGTTCACTCTTTAATACTTTGCTTGTTAAATGATTAATCTTGATTTATGTTGTATAACAATTGGTACAACAAATGCTTGACACTTTCATAGCTTATCAGGTATGGTATAACCGACACCTGAGCTATGAAAGGAACTTGATTTGTTGTTAACATAAGTTATAATCATGAATGCTTGATGAAATTTACAAGTATTATCATTAATTGAATAAGATGACTAATGTAATCATGTTAATAATCTATAATCTGATTGAAACCTTCTTTATGTGTGGTTTCCAATTGAACAATAAGAGTTTATACTATACTTGTTTGACATATCATTAGTGGAACCTCTAACCTTGACATTTGATATTATCACTGCTTAATCCTTACATTAATATTCTATCTCCAAGTTCTCATCATCATCATCTTCTTCTCTTTCTTTATTATTACTACTACTACTACTAGTAGTAGTATTATTAGTATTATTATTATTATTGTTGTTGTTGTTGTTGTTGTTGTATTGTTGTTATTTATAATTTGTACAATAACCTTCTTGTGGTTCGACCCCAGTCTTGCCGGGTTATTTATTACTTCGACACTCCTGCACTTGGGAGAAGACATCAATCTTTTTGTCGTGTCACTTATTTAATAAGTATTCTTAAACCTTCATTTTCACACACACATTTTTAACATATAATTGTGAGTTGCATATTAGATTATTATATTAATTATATATATTTTTTAAAGTAACAACTAAGAGAAATGGATAATATATAATTTGCAAAGAAAACAAAAACAAAAACAAAACAAATTGATAATATTAATGATAATAAAAATATAGATAAGTTTGTTTCATAATCTTCATAACCTAAGCAATTAAGTTCGAATAAGTGTTTTAAGAATATGATTGTGGCTCAATGCATGTTACATGGGTTAAAGAGTATATAAAAGTGGACAAGAACTTGATTCCAAACGTGTTCACTGACACAATCAAAAGATTGTTGTCTTCTTCCAAGTGTAGGAGTGTCAAAGTAATAAATAACTCGGCAAGACCGGGATCAAACCACAAAGAGGTTAATTGTATAAATTATAGATGATGACAACAACAACAACAATAACAATAGTAGTAGTAGTAGTAGTACTACTACTACTACTAATAATAATAATAATAAAGAAAAAGAAGGAGAAGAAGAAGAAGAAGATGAGAACTTTGAGATGAAATATTAATGTAAGGATTAAATAATGATAATAACAAATGTCAAGGTTAGAGGTTCTACTAATGGTATGTCAAACAAGTATAATATAAACTCTTATTATTCAATTGGAAACCACACACAAAGGAGGTGCCAATCAGATTATAGATTGTTAACATGATTACATTAGTCATTTTATTCAATTAATGCTAATACTTGTAAATTTTGTCAAGCATTCATGATTATAACTTATGTTAACAACAAATCAAGTTCCTTTCATAGCTCGGGTGTCGGTTATACCATATAGTATGGGCTATGAAACTGCCAAGCATTTGTTGTACCAAGTGTTATATAACATAGATCAAGATTAGTCATTTAACAAGCAAAGTATTAAAGAGTGAACAAGATAACAAATATAAAACATGTTAGTATGAAACATTAAAGTTCATATTAAGTTTATACTATGCCTATTCTTACACCATTAGCATAACCTTTTCACCTTGACATAATAAATTTAGCTAGATATAATGAAAGAAAAAAATAAATAAAATAAAAACATAAATAAGATAAGAGTTACCAAAGCAAAGGAAAGACATAAACTTGATATTAATGAAAGCAAAACATAAACATTACAAAAAATACAAGAGAGAAAGTAAGAGCATGATCTTGATCTAGACACCAAGATCCTAAATGCATGGCAAATACCTCATTTTATAAGCCAAAATTAGAAACTATTGATTTGATGACTAATGGATGAGTAGGTGGCCAACTCTTAACTTGGTGACAATCCTTATCTTATTTTGTCTGCCCAAAATGTCATTCACAACGTTAAAATTGGAACCACTTGAAATATAAATGTTGTAGGAAATTATCTTAGTTGTCGTGTGTAAAAAATTCAGATCATTTTAACTTCTAGAACTTCAGATATGACCAAAAATACTGAATAGTGTTCGGGCTGGAAGACAGATTCAAACTTTTTTGTTGTTACTCCAATTTGAATTTGAAAATGACCTTTTTAGATCTTGGGCTCCTATGAAAATTTCAGGCCTATGTCTTACCTTTCCATCCATATAAAGTAGACCTAAATCTGAGATGTACAGCACTAGATATGATCCAATTACTAAATAGTGGTCTGGTTTGGACTACACCGAAATCTCTTTTCTAAGTTTGACCATCTCTTTGTCCTTTCAATTTCAGTTTTTAAATTCATCAATCAATAATTTCATTTATATGATAGGCCTGTATTTAAAATAAATATTTACAATAAATTAAAGGTATCTTATATTATTAGATATATTATTATAAAACATGTTTTAGTTAAGGAGGTATTGATACTTTAAGTGTAAAATGATGATATAAAATCGTGATAAAAATACACTTTTAGGTGTCAATCATTCACCAGACTACTTAAATCACAAACATTACTCCTTCCCCTGATTCAGATGGCTCCTCTTTCACTCCTTCTCCACCTGAATAAGACTTCCTTGCAAATGACTTACCTTTTCTTGCTAAAGATATGATTCTTATCCACATTCTTAACTTGTAGGCAAAAGAAAAACTATTTAACCTCCAAGACTACCTTTTTCTCAAATATTATATGTTTTCCCTTTTGTTTTCAAAGCTTAGGCATCTATCCTAAATATCCTTTCATTTATCTCTTCTCATTCAAACTTGCTGGATAGAACCCTACCTTTTCTTATGATATTTTTGTTACCTGTACCATATTGTTATTGATTAGTACTCAAAAGTGCATTTTTATCATGATTTTATATCATCATTTTGCACTTAAAGTATCAATAACTCCTTAACTAAAGTACGTTTTATAATAATTTATCTAATAATATAAGATACCTTTAATTTATGGTAAATGTCCATTTTAAATGCAGGCCTATCACATAAATGAAAGGATTGATTGATGACTTTAAGAATTTCAATTGCAAAGGCAAAGAGATGATCAAACTTAGAAAAAAGATGTCGGTGCAATCCAAACCGGAACACTGTTCGGTAATTGGGTCATATCTAGAGCTATAGATCTCAGATTTAGGTCTACTTTATATGGATGGAAAGGTAAGACATAGGCCTACAACTTTCATATGGAGCCCAAGATCTAAAAAGGCCATTTTCAAGTCCAAATTATTGCAACAACNCGACACCTGAGCTATGAAAGGAACTTGATTCCTCCAGCCCGAGCACTGCTCAGTATTTTGGCCATATCTGGAGTTCTAGAAGTCGAAATGAGCTGAATTTTGACTAATGTAATCATGTTAACAATTTATAATATGATTGGAACCTCCTTTGTGTGTGGTTTCCAATTGAATAATAAAAGTTTATACTATACTTGTTTAACATACCATTAGTGGAACCTCTAACCTTGACATTTGTTATTATCATTGTTTAATCCTTGCTTTAATATTTCATCTCAAAGTTCTCATCTTCTTCTTTTTCTTTATTATTGTTGTTATTACTACTACTACTACTACCACTACTAGTACTATTATTATTATTATTATTATTATTATTGTTATTGTTATTATTGTTGTTGTGGTATTGTTGTTATTTATAATTTGTACAATAACCTCCCTGTGGTTCGACCCCGGTCTTGCCGGGTTATTTATTACTTCGACACTCCTGCACTTGGGAGAAGACATCAATCTCTTTGTCGTGTCAGTTATCGCGTTTCCTACTGATTTCTTTCTTTCTAGATTTCTCAAGACATCTTGGCCAGTAGACTTTTAGGACTATACTGTAAAGTTCATCACTTAGTTCTACAACCCCACACAATAGATCTTTATTTTTCAGCAGGAAAAATCCAAATGGCCCTGTGTACAAACCTGTTGGATTGAAGTACATCGCAATATACTTTGTAATAAATATGTTAAGCAAGCTTTTGCCCATCTCTTCTCTATTGTCATATTCCACAAGCGTTTCAAAGCTTCAACAGACAATTTAGTTATGAGTTCTTCATAGGCTGTAGTATATAAAACTTATCTATACTCCCTGTATGAAAACCCCTTAGATAATCTCCCAGACATCAGGACCTTGCAAAAAATAGTATGTTTTAAAAACAACATTGTTCCTTATGAAATATGGCCTAAAGGAATAGATCCTAATAAAAAAAAAATTGACTATGATCTATATGACCCTTAATATTTTGTTCATCTTCATAACTTGCAGATGTAGTACATAAAGAAAAAACTCAAACATATAATTTTAGAAATATCAATGCTTCTGAAACCATATGAGATAGAAATACTTGCAGAAGATGACTATATGATGGCCCTACAAGTTCAAACTATTTGTGATCAGGATGCTTAGCAG
Source organism: Populus ilicifolia (assembly GCA_015708895.1). Lineage (NCBI taxonomy): Eukaryota > Viridiplantae > Streptophyta > Magnoliopsida > Malpighiales > Salicaceae > Populus > Populus ilicifolia. The sequence continues at coordinate 19,962 of SRLM01000061.1, read as the reverse complement.
ACTAGAATCTCTTTTCAGATTATAAACCTATTATCAATTGATATTAACATTGTTGTTTGATATTAGTATTGTATTAATTTATCGTTTGTGTCATAAGTAATGTAAGGATACAATTATTTAGTGTGCTTCAATGCTTTCTAATATAATGAGTGATGTAATCAAAAGCCTTGAAGTAGTATATATAGAGATTATGTGTAATATTATAGGGGCAAAACCTTATGAGGATAAGCTTCGAAGGAGAAGCCTCTTCAATAAAAAAAAAAAGACTTGTTTTTCTAATTCTCTATTCTTCAATCTCTTTTCCCTCTTCATGTCTTAAACTAGAAGCTTTTGTTAACACCTGATAAGATATGACATTTCAGTAAGTCGTTATTAAGTGTCTAAAATGTTAATCATGTTAAACCACTCTGTCATAATATATTTCTTAAAATTGTTTTATCATATAGTGTCTACAGTATATTAATTATTTTTTATTTTTTTATTTGGATAGTTATCCTTTCCTTTCCTAAAAGCTTTTTTTTTTGTCCAATTACCTTGTTTAGTTTTTGTGTGATCAACAAGAATTGGATGAGTAAAGGGACCAAATTATGATAAATAGTAAAAACCTGGAAAGCAGAAATATACTAATCAAAGTTTAAAGTTAATCTAAAAATAATTAGGATGTAGTCGTTAATAATAAAAAATATGGTCTCTCGATAAATGAAACTTGTAATGAAAATATAAGTTGAATTAAATAAACAAAAAAAAATGGCATTAGCATAACTTCTCAATATGAAAGTATTAGGATAATAAGATGTTTAAGAATGTAGTAATAATTATTTTTTAAAATATTTTTTGATTTAAAATATATTAAAATATTATTTTTTTATATTAATAAATTAAAATGATTCACAAAAATAAATAAAAAATAATTTTTTAAAAAAATTAAAATTTACCCGATTTTCATTAAAAAAAAAACAATATCAAACGAGTGGTTTTCATATGGCCAGGCAAATAATATATCTAAATAAATTACAATCATGCAGTGCAAGGAACTTAAAATAAAAATTATTTATCTTTTCTGGCATGGTTGCCCACTTCACCGTGGTTAATCGGTCACGTACAGAAGAACTGCAGATATGCTAAGCACCTAACCTAATTCAATGATGATTACTTGAAAGTAGACTTCCAGGAACTCAACGCATTCCCATTAATACTATATTTTTAAGTATATGTGGAAGTAAATTGAATTAGTAATAATGATTATTTTATTTTTAATTTAAAAATTAGAAAAACATTTCTTGGTTCTAATAATTCATAAAAATACCATAATTATTAGTTATAATAATTTAAAATATATCACCAAGTAAAATAAGTATTTAAAAATTGTCTAAATAAATTTATTGTTAACCTTTTCATTTGAGATAGTTTTATTGTTAAATTTTGAAAATTCAAAACAAAAGTAAACGACCGCCGTTAACTTTTTCATCTCTTTCAAAGAATTAAATGGCCATAGCATAAAGGAAAATCTTGTGTACAGGGACAAAGAACAAAAATAATCCTTTAAAATCAAATCAGAGGCTAGCTACCTTTCAATCCGTGGAAAGCAATAATAGGGTTTGTTGTATTGTTAAGGGTATTTTTGAAATATTATTTTTATTGTCAATTTCGAATGGAGTTATTATAGCAACGTAGAGGTTTTTTTTTAATTATATTTCATTTGAAATTTAAATTTATATTTTAAATATAAAAATTGATTTAACCCATGAATTTAATTTAATTCATAAGGTTCCAAATATCATTTAAAATAAAATAAAAAATAAAATACCATGTCTCGAATTATTATGATCACAACATTGATTCTCTCTCTGTTTTTTATGCCGGTTCTTTAATGTTTTTATACTTTTATTATCGATCTATTTTTATTGTTTTAAGTTGTGTTTGATTAGAGATTAAATTTGATAATTTATTTTGATTTAGTTTTTATTATATTATCACACTATGAAAAAAAATCTTGATATTGGGATGACATTTGATTTTTTTTAAAAAAATATTCTTTTTTAATTTACAAAAACTTAAAAATAAAGGAAACAAAATTCAAAGTGAGGGGAAAATGGAACCTTGTTTTAACCTAAAACTAATCATTCAGCTTCTTTTGCTGAAAAAAAGATACTTGAGATTTTTTTCAATTTTCATCATAGGCATTTAGTTTAAAAAATATGTGTTTTAGTCACAAAGTTTATTTATTTACATTTAAGTTTTTAACTTAAAAAAGAAGAAGAAAATCATCTAAAAATAATATGTGTATCTGTGTGTGTGAGAGAGAGTCATTGGTTGTCTACATTTTAACAATAAAAAAATTACTTTTTGAAGTCAACGAATTCCATTCAACTATGGAGTTCTATTGAAATGGTTTTTACTCAAAATCTTGTCGAAAATATTTGATCAGGGTTAAGAAATATTTTTTTTTCTAACTTAATTTTATATTTTTGGATCTATTTAGACTTATTTTTGTTAAGAAATTGGTTTTTTGAAATACAAAGAGTGCTTTTCTTGTATTTCAAGTGAAAATTGGTTCAAAAGGATTTTGTTGTCCTAAAACTTGGACCTCGATTTTATAGTGATCTTTGATAACCAAAAGATATTATAGATGAATATGTTCACCACAGTTGATGACCTGATATTTAGTATGCGTGTGTAAGCAGATGATGCATCATTTACTTCAAAAAAAATCAGCTTAGGCGCATAGAGCTAGATTCATTTTGGAATGATTTCTTTTTTTAATTTTAATGTTTCAACCTCTTGTATTATATTCTTTTGGGACCAATTTAATTAGTTAAGCATTAAATGTGAGATAGAAAGAGAAATTCACAAGTAATAATGAAAATGTAAAATAGTGCTTTAGTTTTCTTTTTCTTTTTATTAATCTTTCAGTATTAGATTTACTAAAAATTATACTTCATAGTTTGTTTAATTTTCTTTTCATAGGTTTATCCAGGTATTATAATGCAGGTTGTGGATTTAGAGGTTTAAAATGTGGTGACTTGATTTTTTTAACCTTTTTTCATTGATTTTTTTTATTTTATACTTCAATAGTTGGTTGATTGATAATTGAACTTCAAAATCTATTTCGATTTACTTCTTATGAGGTTATTCAGGTCTCATGACTTGATTTACAAGTTCAACGAGTTAGCTTAAGTTATTTTTTTATTCTTTTTTTTATTTTTTTTCTCTTAATTTAATCCTTCTATATTAGGTTGATTAAGAATTAAAATTTATAATTTATTTTGTTCGTATTTATAGGGTTATATTGGTTTTATGATTTATATTATAAATTTGGTAGGTTAACTGAAGATGACTAGAATTGATTTAATATGTTGTTATCTTAATATTATTGTTTTTAAATATATTTTCTTGAATTTTTTTATTCAAAATATATTTTTATTAGTTGTTTGGGTTGCCTTTAGACATGTGAAGTCGATCAGGTTATATTAAATTAATACTCATATTCTTTAAAATTAATGTATGATCTGGTTCATGCTTAAAACACATTGAATAGATTGGGATGATTATATTTTGACAATATGATTAATTCACATTAAAGTTCACAATTGTGAGAAGTATTGAATTTTTAGAAATTTTATATTTTTAGTGTAAGTAATTTGTTTTTATGAAATTAGAGATGTAAAGTTAGTTATGATATGTCAAAATTAACATGGAGATGTAGAAAAAAATACCAGGAAACATATATTTCATTTAATTTTTTTAAAAAAATTTTGACAATGCTAAAAAATTTAATAAATAACAAAGAAAACTTTGATATTCACCTGCTACTTTCTAACAGAAATAATGAAGACATATTTCCATTAGCAACCTTTAAGCATCAATTTACACCTATAAATAATGTTAGCATTCATCTTTAATTTTTTTTTCTAAAACTTCAATAAACAAATTAAACAAACTCATTTATTTTTTAAATCCTTTTATATTTTAGGTTAATTTATTAAAATAATTTATAGTATTTATAATTTTCTTGTATTAATATATTATTTGTATGTTAGGGTTTGTTTTGGATTTGAAGTAAATTAAATTTTATTGTCATTTAATGAAATTGAGTTTGATTTTGTAATTTAGGTGTGTTATCATTGAAGAAACTATGATTATTTTAATGGGCACCAATCATATTTTATCAATTTTATTATTAAGTTGGTAATTTAGGGGAAATTGATTTTTTTTGAAGAATTGATCAAATCAATATTATTATATACAGGTTTCATAAGTAATAGATGATCATTTTTGAATATATCAAGATTCAATCAAAAGGTTATATAGGAAAAATTATCTTTAAGAGGTTAAGGGTTTTATTATTTTTTTACCTTTCAAATTGAAGAATATTAGTATAGAAAAAAATTAGATGTTCATGTATGAAGTATATGAATAAAAAGCCTCATCATAAAAATATTATAATGATACATCTACTTAAAAAGATTTTGTCAAGAAATACTTATGTTTGTTTGCATATGGAGAATCCTTTGCTCCTCACGAAACCCTGTTAGAAATGATGGTCAGCTCAACTTCAAGTTCTAGTAATATAAATAGGTTTATGGAAAATAATAATTATTATAGGATTGAGGTGATGAATGCAATGAGAATAATTAATAATTATTCAAGTAAAGGTTCAAATAACTTTCTTTAGATAGAAAATCAAATGCAAATACATCTATGTTTTTTAAACTTAAAAAAAAAGACTTTTGGATCTGTGTATATAAATATTTGTTTTTGTATTTTGTGTGTAGACCATGTTACTTTCGATATTTCTTTATATGATTATGAGATTATTACATTTAAATTAAAAATTAATTGATATTATATTTTGGGGAAGATGAACAAAAAGTTCAAAGAGAGCTACTGCTATTACTAGTTCAACCACAAATAATATTGTTGATGTTAATGCTCATATAATTGATTTAGGTATCAATCATGAAGAAACATCATATGCACATGATACTGACTAAGGCTCATCCATTATATATAGCAAAGGTGTAATTCCTTTTTCATTTTTCTACTAAATGTTTTGTAGAATGAAAGGCCTAGCACTTTATGTAAGTTATTTCTTATGTTTTGGTTTATTTTAATATTAAATTAAATGAAAATGGTTGATTGTGTGTGAATGTTTTTAGATTTTATCAATACTTTCTAGATATATACTTTATATATTATGTAATTTTCTATAATATACCCCCTCAAGTAAAGATTGGAGGATCAACTCTACTATAACTAAAATTAGGATTATTGTTATAAGTTGCAGAGGATTGATAATGTTCAATAATAGCAGAGGGTTGAAGAAGTGGCTTAGGCAGGAGAGGAGTAGTGACAACCGTGGATTGAAGGGAGGTCTTGTGAAGGAATTCATGGATAATGAAATGGCTATCAAGATCTGCTTATAAAAGAGGTTTTACCTTGGTCGCAAGGCTGGTTACCAAGTTTGTGAACTCAACATGAAAATCATGAAACATATACAAATTAAAATCTTAAAGAAAAACTAGTTAGCCAACAATGGCTAATTTATCAATTAATGATTTTACCTTTTGCATATATATAATGATTAGAGTATCGTCTTAACAAAGATCTTGAAAAGATCTATAAAGTTGTAGAATGCGAGAATTAGATGAGGAACAAAAGGCTTGCTCAAGATTACACCAAACACAATACAAGGTTTGACAATCAACAACAAAATGCAATAAATCCATGAAAAAAGAAGAAAGTAATGCACTCGAAATAAGATGATCATGTTATTTCTAATTAAAAAAGAAGGATTATTCTATAGAGAAGAACTAGTAGAAGCAACTATATGAAAAGGAGAACATGACAAAAAGCCATCAACTATGTGAAAAATACCCTAGCTAAGAAGAGATGACTTCATCTGCATTCATTAATAGAGATAATTGGTATTTGTAAAATTCAAAAAAATCACTTACTGAATATTAGACAATTGTTGTAATTAAAGCCTCTGTAGGTGTAGGATACGCAACAACAGCAATCTAGGAAGGTCCATTATTTAGGTATGTAATGGAAAAAGGTCTACACTAGTTAAGAAGCACAAGCAGCCTGTGGTCCTTCAGCTTTTGAAAGAGCTACATACCAGTTAGCTATGGGAAAAAATCGGCAACCAAGGAAGAGTGAATGGCTGCAACACTAGTCAGGTGTGAGAAAGAGTCGGCAACCAAGGTAAAGTTCATTAGGGAGAGTGAAAGAGAATTTTAATGTGTTAAGACTCTAAACCAAGTTAAAGAGAAATAAAAGGCTTACCCTATTAGTTAGTCATTCATATATATATATATATATATATATATAGACATAAAAAAAATAGTTAATGTAGAGATTACAAAACTAAGCCTATCAATTTTTTCTATATATATACACCATGTATTGTGTATTTCCTATAATAAAGACCGAAAAAAAAAAATTTAGATTACCTAACAAGATTATTGAGGAATCCTAATTTTTTTAAAAAATATATTATTTTTGATGTGTTTATATGCATTGGACATTAATAACTCTTCAATTTAGTCATAAATTTCATCTTATCCATAACTAATAAAGGCCCAATCATGAAAAGAAAAATACAAAGGAAAAGAAATAGATAGTTAACCAACTAGATTATCACATTATGAATCCATGATCTAAGTCATAAATTTGATAGTTAATTAGGTTGACCAAGAGTGATTTAATATATCATCGATTTAATATTAAAAAAATTATCATTTTGAATTTCTTTTACACTAACCCAATTTTTTACACTAACCTAATTTAATATATTATCGATTTAATATTAAAAAAATTATCATCGATTTAATAACAATAGGTGAAAGGTTTTCTCTCTGCAATGATCAATGTCCCCTTCACATGCTTCAATCATAGCCTTCAATTAAGAGAAAAAATCGTTCCTTCAATTAAGAGAAAAAATCAGAACGATTATCTTGTATCTTAAACCTAAAAAGTATTAGAGAATAATATAAATTATATCTTAAATCTCATCTAAAATTTAAGCTTTCAGAGCATCAAATCACCCTTCCTTAGCCGGATCTCATAACCATCTTGCTTGGATTCCTAAATGAAGACAATTCTGTTGTATATCTGATGATGAAATTTTAGATAATGCTATATATCAATATAATGATAGCAGGACAAGACACAACTTCCATCCTCAGTTTCTTGATCAAGCTTTTAGTCAATGATCTGTTTGTTTATGGCAGCATTGTTCAAGGTCAGGAGGAGGAGAACAAGAGGACATTAATTTGCACAAAGCACCAAACACTTCCATTGAAAATCTTCAGTCAATGTATGGCAACTAAATTGATTCCACAAAGACCAAACAATATTTTCCCAATTTCATGAAAATCTCTAAAATTTGACACTGCAGAACAAGAATACATTGCCAAGAGTAAGGCGTCAAAGGACGTATTAGCATGGGATGATCTCGCATGAATGAAATACACATGAAGATCAGTAGCAATGGAGTCTGTAAGGATGACCCTTCCTGTGTTCTGTTCCTTCAGGAAGGTCCTAAAAGATTTTGAATATGAAGGATACCTAATTCCAGAACGATGACAGGTATGATTCAAGTTCCGGCATGTTCCCTTCTCGTTGTAACTTAATCACAATTGTAACTTAATCACAAATACTACAAGATAACGTGTATATAAGTAGTCCGCTAAGTTCCAACCTTTTGACTAGGGTAATCTGGGCAGCCTGCATGGCAAACATGGATGAGTGCATCTTCCCAAATCCATCAGAGTATGATCAGAAATACTTCGAAAAACAGTCATCATTCCTGCCGTATAGTTTCATGGCAGTTGGATGAGTTTGAATGTGTTCGGGATATGAATTTGCAAGACTTGAAGCTATGATCCCAACAAATTACATGGTGAAACGTTTCACATGGAAGCTATGCCACGCAAATGTTTCTTTTCCAGTGGATCCGTTGCAAGTTTTCAAGGATGGATTTGAGATAGCAATTGAGCTAAAGATCCCTACCGAAGTCAACTAAACGCGTACCCCTCCATGTATCGGCTCTGTTTCCGCCGAAGAAAGTTATATGATATCATTCAATTACAGTTAGAATGTTGGCATGAAGTCCTACTAGTTCTAATAGAATACGGCCTATGCTAACACATCTGTTTTTCATGTGCAATCGCTGGGACGAAGGGGAAATTAGAAAGGAAGATAAAAATAAAATAAAGAAAGAAAGAGAGGTTAGGGGTTCATTTAACGGATTATTATTATTATTATTTTGCGTACAATTGACTCTCCCAAATCATAATAGCTAAAAAACTAGCTCCAGGTTAAATGGGTTTACCTCTCAAAGTCTTGACCAGTTTAACTTGCAATCTCCTTTATACTACTAATTAAAAAAAAAAAAAAAAAACCTCGCAACCTCCTAGGTTTTCAGGTTAAAATAGCCTTGTTATACCACTAGGAATAATTATTTACTTAACCAATAATCAAACGGTTAACATTTAAATTTTCAAATTCTTTAAAACTTGATCAATGACAGTTCTTATTTATTATGTATTTAATACTGTAGTAGTTATTATGATACAGTTTAAAAAGATAAATTTAAAAAATTTATAAATTATAAGATATATTTTTTAATTGAATTTATAAAAAACTATGATATTTGTTGATTAATTAAATATTTTTTAATTTTAAAGTTATGGTTAAAATAGGAATTAAATTGTACCACATTGTATCACATAAATAAATAATGGAGCGTTGGATATCGATGAAAAATCTAAATGAAATTGCTTTCCTGCTTAAATTGGTGGACAGCATGTAGATTACATCATGGCAATTTCTCAACAAATATATGATAGCAAAGACCAAGTGCTTCCAACTTTTCCTAGTGTTTTCATTATCACAATTATTGCACCCGATAATATCTCTGGCTCCCTACATGTTTGCTTCCGAATATCACTCTCTCTTGTCTCTTCGTTTGTGACTGTAACCACGCTTTGTCCTTGCACAGATTATCTACCATTTCTCTTTTAAATCTTCAAATCTCTGTCTGTGTTTAATTTGGTGGAGCTGGATATCATGGAGGTCCAAAACCAAGAGCACCAAAAACCCAACACAAACGAAGTGGTTCTTTCCGTGGATCAACCAGACTCCAAACTCAAACAGTCACCATCGCCACAGCAACCAGACTCCAAAGCCCCCCTCTCTAAAACCCTGGCAAGAACAACAACCCTCCGCCGTCTCAACTTCTCCAAACCCAAATCTCGTTTCACTGAAACAAACTACCCTCCCCCTTCCAGGAGCATCCAAGAATCCGAAGACTATTACCAACAATTAAACCCCCCCGAAAGCGCTACCTCCGCTGATGAAGAAGATGATGAAGAATGGTGTGACTATGAAGAAGGAGGAGGAGGAGAAGAAGTTGATGATGTTGGAGAGACCATTAAACATTCCAAGTACCGAAGGAGAAGGATAATAAAGATAAAAAAGAGAGCCTTGATTGAGTTCATATTGTTTCTCATAAGCATAACCTGCTTAATTCTTTCTTTAACCGTTGAATCCCTTAGAAACAAGGTCCTATGGGGTTTAGTTTTATGGAAATGGTGCCTTATGGTCCTGGTTCTCTTCTGTGGCCGCCTTGTGTCGGTTTGGGTTGTAGGTTTTCTTGGTTTTCTCATAGAACGCAATTTCATGCTCAGAGAAAAGGTACTCTACTTTGTTTTTGGTTTGCGCAAGAGTTTTCAGCATTGTGCATGGCTAGGATTGGTTCTACTTGCATGGATGAGTATGTTCCATGATGCCCACAAACGCAGCAAGACCTTGAAGAGGACTTTCCGTGTTCTGATTGCTGTCTTTGTTGGAGCTACCATATAGTTACTGAAGATTTTACTTGTGAAGGTTCTTGCTTCATCTTTCCATGTTGCTACTTTCTTTGACCGCATGAAAGAAAGCGTCTTCCACCACTACATTCTCGTTACACTCTCCGGGCCACCATTAGATGAGAATGAGAGGGAAACTCCTCGTCGGCTGACGCCGAGGCATTCGAGGACATTGCCTGCGAAACAGAGAGAGAGGGCCTCACAAGACATACCTATATCAAAATCCAAGAGGTACGAGTCGAGGAGAATCGATATGGAGAGGCTGAGGAAGTTAAGTATGATGACTAGGGCAACCGCTTGGAGTGTGAAGAGGTTGGGGAGTTACATTAAGTCGTCGGGATTGTCGACGGTTTCGAGGACGGTTGATGATTTTAGTAGTGCAGAATCGGAGATCAACAGTGAATGGGAGGCTAGATGCAGTGCTCAAAGGAGTTTCAAGAATGTCGCCAAACCTGGTGCCAAGTAAGTTCAATTTCTTCTGCTAACCCTTCTGGTTAATTATATGAACATTTGATATTATATATTTCCTTTATACAGTAGAGATAATTAACCGATCTCAATTATGCTAACCTTGCTCCTTTTTTCTTTTCTTTTTTTAAGGGTTAACATATCTTGAATCATATCATACGATGATTATTAGAAACTTGACAATGTTTCAATTACGTTGTCCAAAATTGAAATTGTGTTTCCTTATTTTCGTTAGCTGTCACTAGATTTCGTAACATAAATCCTGACATACCTAATTCTCTATTTATTAATCTTTAATAAAATGTGAGCAAGATGAAAGTTACACTAACAAGGTCAAGTTTTGGACAATGTTCTATAAACTTATATTATATGTAGTATGATTTTTGTAAATTAATTTAAATTATCTTTTAATTTAAATGAAAAACAAGTCACAGATATGCTAGGAATAACTTTTGACTTGGATCAAAAGTTCATTATAAAATTGAGTCAAAATTCTGTTTTTTAATTAAAATTTGAAAATTCCGACTACTGTCTTCCTTTATAAAAATGATTTGAGTTATTTTTATAAATCATGTTTTAAAATGGTTATAACTTATTTTTCATAAATTATTTATAAAAATAACTTTTAGATTATGATTTAAAGTTAAAAATCATGCCAAACAAATTCTAAATTATTAATTTCTCATACATGCAATTCTTCTAGATATGACCATTTGAAATTCAACCAATTTCTTCTTCTTCTTTTTTGTCTTCTTGTAAATCAATTGAAATGAATGAACTTTTAACCATAAAGTGAAATTCAACATATTCCCTTTTCTTTTCTTATATTCCTGTGAAATAATTGAAATGAACGAGCTTCTTATCATAAAGCGAAATTCAACGGATTCCTTGTTTTTTTCTTTTTTTAATCTTCTTGTGAAATAATTGAAATGAACGAGCTTCTTATCATAAAGTAAAATTCAACGGATTCCTTGTTTTTTTCTTTATCTTCTTATGAAATAATTGAAATGAATGAACTTTTTGTCATGAAGTGAAATTTAACGGATTCCATTTTATTTTTTTTATCTTCTTGTGAAATAATTAAAATGAATAAACTCTTTACCATAAAATAAAATTCAAAGAATTCCTTTTCTGTTGTTTTGTCTTCTTGTAAAATAATTAAAATAAATAAGATTTTTACCATAAAATGAAATCCCCCTCCTCTCCTTATTTTCAACACAATTTTATTAATAAATAATAAAAAATTAAATAAAAATATCAATTTGTTTGAATTTGATGTACACAATAACCTTCAATTCATCATGAATTCCTAATTTTATCAACACTAATCAATCTAGTTTTTTTATTTGGCCAGAAATACATAAAGAATGACATATTTCTTCCCTTACAAAATAAAAAAAATAAAAAATATCTATATCTAAAATTTTAAAATAAAAAATTAGATTCAACCATTTCTAGATAAATTATACATGATTGAATTCCCTGTTATGTGATTCATCGGCTTACACTATTTCTATTTTTTAAAAAAATAAAACAAAATCTGTTATATAGCTTTCTAGCTGCAATAATATTCTAGTGTCAAGAATGAGTAAAAAACTAAAAAATTAATTAAAGTGAAAAATTATAATAAAAAAATCAAATCACAAAAAAAATAATTAAACCATTTAAAAAAACACTCAATATAATTTATTTTAAAGATCTAAAATTTAATAAATCAAATCAAACTAAACCAATTTAAATAGAACTAAATAAAATTTAAAAAGCAGGCCAGGAGTATAAGAATTTGTTTGGCAGTGTGGTAATGGTTGCTTTTCAAATAATTTTTTTTACCAAAATACATGTCAATAATATTTTTTTTATTTTTAAAAAATTATTTTTAATATCAGTATATTAAAACGATTCAAAACATACAAACCATATTAAATTTTAACAAAAATAAAAAGTAATTTTTTTAAATGTTTTAGAAATACAAGTTTAATCGCATTTACAAACAGACTCTAAACATGAAATTCTCCTTTCTTCTCACCCCTGTACCTCAATCTCTCAATCTCTACGCTTTGCAATCTTTTATTTTAGTTTTTAATAATATCAACCTAATCTAAATTAAAATTAATTAGTTTTTTAATTCAAAACTGAAACAGATAAAAAATAATTATATCTATCTATCCGATAATACAGGAAGGGTTACAGACATTGCAATATAAGTTGCGATGGATTGTTTTCTTTCAATATGATTTAAAGCAATTATATTAGGTGTATTCTTTCTTTTTTTCCTCAAATAAACATCAGATTTATCATTAAAATTATTTATTAATCTATTTTTGCATTAAGAGAAGAGAATATAGCTGCAGCTCCCGATGTCCTATTTAAAATAATTGTGATTTTGGCATTTGCTGCTTAAAAGTTCAATCTATCTCACTCATTATCAGCCTCAGCCTCGAGTTGTATTTGTAGAATATATTTGAAATTATAGTTATAATTATATTTTAAAGTATTTTTTTTAAATATATTAAATATAATTAGTTGCTTTTTAAAATATTTTTCATTCATAAATATATGATAATATTTTTTTTATTTTTTAAAAAAATTATTTTTGATATCAATGTATTAAAATAATCTAAAATTATAAAAAATATATTAATTTAAAATAAATAATAAATTAATTAATTAAATTTTTTAAAAAACATTTTTAGAACATCTTTTTATTTAAAAAATATATCAAAATAATATTTTTTTATTTTTTTTTAAATTATTTTTGTTATTAATATATTAAAATGATTTAAAAATAAAAAATTAAATTTTATCAAAAATATTTTTTTAAAAAAATAAATAGTGTTATTTGGAATCTTTCTGGCCGATTGTATGGTTATATTTTAAGCTCTAGTATAACTTTGCTGAGTTGTTTGACAAAATTCTAATAATTTGATCCATTTCCATTTTGAATCATTATTAATTTTTATTTTCTAATGCTTTATTTGTTTCAAGAAAAACGAATTTTGGAATTCATTTTCCTTACTTTTCCATGTTTGGTAACAACATGAAAAAGTAATCAATGAAAACTTAATTCGATCAATATAAAAAAAAGATTTTATAAAAGAAAAGTGTTTTTTTTTTGATAAAAAAAATACTTTTTTTTCTTTCATTGTTTACTTTTACAAATCACGATCTCTCTCTTCTTCTTAAAAAAATAATTGGAAGCAAGAACAATTACAAAATTATTTCTCTGAATAATTGAAGCATTCCACTTAAACAATTGATTTCAAATATTTTTTTCTCTTTTATTTTTTTTATATTTTTATCTTCTTCGTAGATCCATAAAAATTATTGCAAAACATTTCCATAACACAGCTAAAATTCATTAACAAAAAAACATAATTTTTCCATGATTGTTTTCTTCTTCATCACTCAGACAGTTTTATTCTATCCAAACAAACAACATCAAATGCAGAGAAAGAAAGATTTTCAACAATAAATAAATAAATAAACAAGGACACGAGCCATGTGAATTTAGTGGTTAATTAGCTAATTGTGTGCCTGTACTAAATAAATAAGCACGCGAGCCATGTAAATTTAGTGGATAATTAGCTAATTGTGTGCCTGTACTAAATAAATAAGCACGCGAGCCATGTAAATTTAGTGGTTAATTAGCTAATTGTGTGCCTGTACTGCAACTAAGCAAAATTAACAACAACGCTTTTGTGTTAAAAAGAGATGTCCAGGTAGTGAAAATACATTAAAAAAAAATTACATCTCAAGTCATAAATCTAATTAAATTAAATAAACTAATTTTTATCGTTTTACAACGTTCAAAAAGTAAAAATACATTAAAAAATATTTACAACTCAAATTATATATCTTTTCTGACTATCTTAAATAAATTGATTTTTATCAATAATTAATCTAGAAAATTTGTTTCAGGCTATTTTTAGCTTCTTATTGCTTCAAAAGATAGATAAAGGTTGGGAAAGGTTTTTTTTTATTTTGTATTTTTAAAATCAATTTAAAGATGTTTGGGTTATGGAATTAGTTTCTTGAGGTTATAAAAGCATGTTTTCAAATTTTTTAGATAAAAATAAATTAAAAATTAAATCTTGGGAGTCAAAAATTACACATCTTGACTTTCAAGCCACCTTTATTGTTGTTAGATTCTGGATAGCAATTAATGTGTCATTTGCTTTATTTGTTATTTTTATATAGAAGGCTTAGGTGCCAAGGTCTGCATCTTGTATTTTTTTTTAAAAGAATAATTTTTAAAGAATTAAATAATTTTAAATATATATACACACACTTTCTTTTAAAATTTTTAATTAATTAATAATATTTCTTAGATATTAATTTATTCAATCCCATTTAATTTTAATATTTTTTAGATATTATTTTATTAAATCCCATTTAATTTTTACTTTGTACTTGAACAATAATAGTCTTTTTTTTTTCTAACCCATTACAATCTTTTTTTATTTGGTTACTTTACTATGAACGCTAGTTTTTTTTATTATATAATTAAATAAAAAATAAGTTAAAAAATAAATTTATCAAATCTAATTGAATTTATAACTTGAGTTGTAGATTTAGTGAGTTGATCTAAATTAAATTAATATATCACCAACTCAATATTATTAAAAAGAATCAACTCGAATTTATTTTTTTAAATAAAACCATGTTTTTATCTAATTTTTGGGTTGCTTTTAAGCTTACAAAGTTTGCTAGATCATATCATAACAATTCTTATATTATTTAATTTAAAATCTCAACTAGAAAAAAATTTAATATTAAAAAGATTTTAAGAATAGCCAACTAAGTCAAGTTTAATAAAAAATATAAAGAGTTTCTCGAGCATTATATCATTTTTTTATATACATGCACATGCTTTAAATTGATTAGGTGTTATTTTACTATAATTAAAACTTGCTTTTGGAATGGTGAGAGAATGTTATTTAAGGAACTACTGTTTTTATAAAAAAGAAAAAGAAAAAAAGGACATTAATGAGATATAGGGATTGAGTTTGAGATAAATCTCTTTTATCCTTATTTTAAATTATATTATTTTTTTGGGCATGACTTGATTTTTATTTTTATTAATAAAAGACATAGAAAAAGTTGATATATTTCCTTAAATTAAAGATATTAATAAGAAAAGGTAGATTTATACTAGCAAATTATTTTATTTCAATCAAATTTAAATTATTAATCTTCTTATAAAAAAATATTAGTGTCATGTAACTTAAATTTTGTATCTTATGATAAGATATTTTGGTCTATATCTATTTTTTAATTTCATAACTTAAATTTTTAGTTAGCATTTAAATTTTTTTAATATTTATTGACGCATATAATTCTTATTCTATTTTGTTAAATGCATGAATCAGATTTTGTTAATGAGATAAATATTTTAAAAAATTATTTTGATTATCCTATAATTTAATTATTTTTCACTTTTATTTAATTTTTTAAAAAATTACAGTTTATATCATCAACTTTATAAATTCATAACATTTTACATTATGTCTAAAAAAGCCAATAAAAAAAGTCTAATGATTTATAAGATTTTCATTATATTCTAATTAATAACTAAGAAGACCTTCTATCGTTAAAATTAATAAAATTATCATTAGAAAAAAACTGAAAAACTTCCCATAATTTGGCAACCCAATCCCAACAGAGAGAGTAACTTTAACGATAAATGAGACGTTACAAGAACTAAATGGGATAAAATTCTACTTGGTTCAGCAGCACATCAAAGTTTTGTTCTCTGAAACCACTGCCCATCATCCTGGCTTAGATTTCTCTTCTAATAGGTGGTTTAAGCAACACCAAATATAAAAAATGACCTGTTGCTGTATAAATTTGGTAGCTTGAAATGCAACATGCTGTTCTCTCTTGGAAAATATTAAAAAGTATAAAATTATTCTTAAAATTTTATTTAATAATTTAAATTTTAAGTTTAAGATAATTTTTTAATATATTATTATAGCCTTATGAGTCTAAATTTCACTATTTTTATTTTAATTAATAAAAATTAAATATAAAATAATATATATATGTGCAAGTTTTAAATTTAAAAACTTTTACTTAAATGAGTATACTAGAAACCAATATAAGCTATTATTAAGATTTTATTTAATAATTTAAATTTTTTAATTAAAATCATTCCTTTAAAAAAACAAATCATAGTCATGACTAAACCTCAAAGACGGAAAAAAAATAAATAAATATATGATGTATATAATCTCAAATCCAGTACTCGGGGAAGGTGAATATTGACATACAATTGGAAAAAATATACAAAATGAGGTTGGATTTTCAATGTTTTCTCCGACAACAAAAAAAAGAGTCCATCTAAGACAAATTTCAATGGCAATGATTTCCATCAATCCCCATGTGTGGTAAGTCAAGCCTCATCGGAAGACTGATTGTTGAGCTAGGGATTTAGGAGGGCAGGGAAATAAAAGAGGCATCAACACCCACCTAGGCCAGCAGTGACTGTTGATTGAAGGCTGCTTTCTGCCAAGTAATCTCAGTAGGTGGGGTCCCCTTGTCGTACGTATTTCTAGGTCGATTGAATCCTCGTATTCCTCAGCAGTAGCTGGGCATAAGTAGTGGGGTGGCTGTAATGGCTGTTAAGGGGTGGGCGTTGCCGCGGAGGCTTTCACCGGGAAGTGTGAGATTCCTATTGTGGTTAGTGGAGGTAGCTCATGCAGTAGCCGAGAGAAAATTTGGAAATTTAGTGCGAGGGTTCAGATTTACAAATGAGGGAGGAGAGTTTGTGAGTGTTTATGTCATATTATATATTAGAGGACGTTTGTTTTTATTTAATTTAAAATTTATGTTAACTGGGAATTAAATTGTAATTTCTTAAAGAATAAAGATAAAATACATGTGATTAGGGGAGATTTTCCTTTTTACTATTTAAAAATATATATGAACTTTTAAAAAATTAGTATAATCTACAATATAACACAACATGTACTTATTTAGTGATCTCTGAGTGTGTATTTTTATTGAAATTTTTTTTTTAATGTTTCAAGGTATATCGAAGCGGAAGATCTACTGAGGTTTTTAAAGACGGTAGAGGTTCATTCCATATTTCCTCTATTTGAAGGAGCCATTGAGACTGGAAAAATCACAAAATCCTCTTTCAGAAATTGGGTGGTAAGCAATCCAAAACCTACTTTTTTTTTAAAAAAAAAAGAAACAATTGGTTTTAAAACCCTCACCTTACTATGTTTACACACAATAAAAAATTCATAAAATAATTTATTAATTTATTTTTGGTGATTAATTAAAGAATGTTTACTTTGTAATCAAGAATAATTTATTGAGTTGTGTGGTTGACATTAAGATTTGATGATTAATTAATTATCATGCATGTCTTTATCAACACATCAAGCCTGTATAGTGTGGATTCGGATTCGATTCCTAAATTCCATACACAGTACCATTTTTCCTCCTTTAACCCCTCTAATTAAGGACTAAAATGAGATTAATTTTTGTATGTATTTAAAGAAAACTACATCAACAATTTATTCAAAGACGCATGATTTCCTTCTTTGCTATGTTTATATTTTCAATTGCTAGGTGCATGCCTATATTGAGAGGAAAGCATTGGCACATTCCTTGAATGATACGAAGACTGCTATCCAGCAACTTCACAGATTAGCAAGTGCAATAATGACTCTAATTATAATTGTGATCTCCCTTTTGGTGACGGGATTGGCGACGACCAAGGTTTTATTTGTTTTCACATCTCAACTACTACTCGTGGGGTTTATGTTCCAAAACACTTGCAAAAGTATATTTGAGTCCATCATCTTCGTCTTTGTCATGCATCCTTTTAATGTTGGTGATCGTTGTGTTGTCGATGGTGTCCAGGTAAAAAATATATATTAATTCTTGAAAATGGTTGAGTGAGAAGATTTTATATATATATTTTTTCTAATATTATTGCAGATGGTTGTGGAAGAGATGAATATTTTGACAATTGTGTTCTTACGGTATGATTCGGAGAAGATATATTATCCCAATTTTGTTCTTCTTACAAAGCCTATTAGTAATTTCAGAAGAAGTCCAGAGATGGGGGATGGTATTGACATCACCATTGATGTCTCCACTTCTGTTGATGACTTCAATGCTCTTAAGAAAGCTATACAAATGTAAGTTATTAATCTCATTTGCATTCAAAATATTTCTAGTGTTATACCAAATTAATTCTTAAAGTACTTAGCTTGCCTAAACCACTTTTCTTTGCTAATGAAAATCAATATTTTCTAGATAATAGTTAATTATTACCAATTTTTCTCTATGTATTTAGCATATTATGTAACATATACATTAAAAACTACAATTATGGAATATTGCAGATACATTGAAAGCAAACCAAAGCACTGGAACCCAAAGCACACATTGATGGTGTGTGAGATAGAGAATGGAAAAGATTTGAAGCTTACTCTATGTGTTCAACACACCATGAACCATCAAAACTTTGGAGAAAAGAGTAATCGAAGATCGGATCTTGTTTTTGAACTAAAGAAGATTTTTGACAAGCTTGGCATTAAGTACCATCTCCTTCCACAACAAGTACATCTTACGCATGTAAACACAATCAACAATGGAGGAATGTCAATGCAATCTTGATGTAAATGTATGTATTAAGAGTGCAAAAAAATAATAATTATCATCATGTATCCTTACACCTGAAGAATCGTTAATTCAATATGGCCATATCAGCTATTCTCTTGCATGTATTTTCTTTACCTTTTATAACTTCTTTTTAGCTTAAATTACAACTAGAACTAATGATGAACTATTATTTTAAACCTATATATTTTTGTATTATTAGTATTTATTTATTATAATAAAGTTGGTTATCTACATCCTAATATATATACAACCATGACAATCTCTTCTTCTTCTTGAACTTATTTTCTCTATTATTCTATTATGTTATTAGATCATATTACATAATACATATATGGTTACTCTAAAAAACATATCTCCTTCATATACCTCCTCTACATCATAACCACAACCTAAAATAAACCCTACCTTAGTCTTGTCATTTTCACCAACCCTTGTGGTCTCGGCTCCACACCACATGCTTATATTAGTTTTAACCTTCATCATGCTCACCTCTATTTCTTTCTAAAACTTACAAATAATAATAATTATATTTTAAAAAAGCATATGTTGAGTCCATTTTAATAGGTTATGGCTTATATAGATTCATATATGGTAGTCACTCATGTCCTCTCAAAACTATAATAATTAATAACATCTAGAAGTCAATCTAGTCTATACCATATAACTAAAATAAGACCAACTACTAAAGAGCACTATGATTGCTTTCCTTTCAACTAAGGTATTGTCTTGGATTGTTGGTTATACTTATCGAACATATGCGGTGTTGCGGTGATCATCCAACTTTCAAAAATTAGTAGTAGACAGATGTATAGTCTATTGGGCAAAATATGGGGAGACAATGAATTCTTGTTTTGTATTAGTAAAATATGGATTAGGAGTCGTCACCTAGTATTCTGGTTACTAAAAATCCTAACTAGTATCAGAGATGGGGTACATAGATGATTAGTACTCAAAAGTGCATTTTTATCATGGTTTTATA
>SRLM01000060.1:0-25699 GCA_015708895.1 Populus ilicifolia | reverse complement strand
TCATCTCAAAGTTCTCATCTTCTTCTTTTTCTTTATCATTGTTATTACTATTATTATTATTATTGTTGTTGTTGTTGTTGTTGTTGTATTTTTGTTATTTATAATTTGTACAATAACCTCCCTGTGGTTCGACCCCGGTTTTGCTGGGTTATTTATTACTTCGACACTCTTGCACTTGGGAGAAGACATCAATCTCTTTGTCGTGTCATTCTCCTCTTGTTTATTTATGTTTATCTTTTTTATTATGTTTAGCTAAGTTTATTATGTCAAGGTGAAAATGTTTACTAATGGTGTTAGGATAAGTATAATATAAACTCAAATGTAAACTTCAATGTTTATATTCTAAACAACTTGCTATTAACATGTCTTATCAATTTTATCTATTAATTTTTAATACCTTAATTGTTAAATGGTTAATGTAGATTTGTGCTATATTTTGTGTAGTATAACACTTGGTACAAATACTTGACACTTTTATAGCCAATCATATGGTATAACCTATACCTGTGCTATGAAAGAAACTTGATTTGTTGTTAACATAAGTTAGCATCATAAATTCCTGACAATATTTAAAAAGTTTGGTGTTACTTAAATAAGATAATTAATATGATCATGTTAATAATTTATCATGAGCTATTAATGACATATCATCCAATTGGAACCTCTTTTGTGTGTGGTTTCCAGTTGAGTAATAAAAAGAGTTTATATTATACTTATTTAAAATACCATTAGTGAATTCTGTAACCTTGACAACTATTTTTATCATTGTTTGGTCTTCACATTAATCTTACATCTCAAAGTCCATCATCACCACCACCATTATCATCATTAGTATTTATAATTTATATAGTTGACCTCCCTAAGGTTCAACCGCGGTCTTACCAGGTTATTTATTACTTCAACACTCCTACACTTGGGAGAAGATATCAATCTTTTGATTGTGTCATCTTTTTTTAGAAAGGACCGATCAAGGGTTAATTGGTTATCTATTTTAAAAAACCAATCCTAGGGGTCGTGTTAAGGTTGTTCAGGACAAGAACGAAGATACAAGTGTGATAAATAAAAGTCTTTCAAGCTAGTGAGTTGGTTGAACTATACCAAGTTGCTTCTTCAATTGACTTACAAGAAAATTTAAATTTTTGTGTTTTCAATGATAGTCTTATTGATGTTGACACAGAGAAGTTGAATGTTGTTTGAGCTCTAGTAGACTAGAGAAGATGATAACCACATTGAAGAGTGCAATGAAGGTGATAACAATTCAATTAAGGATGAAGATGAAAATTTTGACTAAATATGATTAGAACATGAAAGTGTAAAGCCTTTTTTTATAATGTAATATCATGGATGATATTTTAGAACATGAAATATTTATTTTATAATTGTTTGCTCTTATTATTTTGCTATACATGTTGTAAGTTTGCAATTTAAGCATTTGTGTAGGAGAATAGATAGGCAATATAAGCAAAACATACAAAAGTTGCCATAATCATCAACGGCCATACCGATAGAATCTATCCTATTTGTATTTTACCAAGAATTTTAAAAAATTACAGCATTTTACCACAATCATTTATGACCATACCTACAGAATCTATTTTGTTGATATTTTACCGAAAGTTGTAAAAACATTACAGCCCATGCAATAATCACCGACATGTTTCCTAACAAAATCACTGACGAACAGTGTAAATTTCAATGTGGGCGATTATTAGACTACCAGGTCGGTTAGCACATTTACTAACAGAAGCGGCAAATCCAATGCTCTAACACCTATTTATCGACAGATGTGCTGATGAACTTTGAAAAATCTAGAGGGATTTTCAAAATTTTAATGTGAAATTCAAAAAATACGAACAGAATTTAATGCCACCGCCTAAGCAAATATTATTCTATGTTCCATTGGTAATTTCGTCGGTTACATTGCATTATAAAACCCAGCCCCTCCTTTCGTGGTTCCTTTTTTCTCCAATCTTCCTCATTCATCTTCTCTTCCCCTCTTGCAAATCCTTTGCATTTCTCATTCAAGTTTTATTGTTTTCATTGTAGTTTTCATCATATTAAAATGTTTTGTATTATTTTGATTAATTTTAATCATTATTTATGAATTTATATAGACATTAATTGAAAATATATTAATTAAAAATATATAGATGTTAGATTGTATATAAGATTTTGTAATGAAGTCAATTGGCTTGTGGATATTATCAATATTTATAGGTATAAAAATTATGGATAGTCTCTAATATAGAGGAGGTGCTGATGAATTTTTTAAAATAATTAAATTTAATTATTTAATTATTCATGTAAATTTGTGTAGATGTGTAGAATGAAAATTTAATTATTTTATTGTTTGTATTGTAATAATTATTTGAAAATTTATTCTCTTTTAATTGTTATATTTTTAATGTTTAATACAATTTTATTTGGTTAATTAGTTTTTTTACCATTAATAAATAATTTGTTTAAAAAACTTTTAAGTCAATACTAGTGGTTTTATAGATAGAACCAAGCTATTGGTATTTTATTAAGAGTTGCAATAAAATTACTACCAATGCCATAATCATGGACAGATATATTATATCGGTGTTTATCGTTGATGTTACCGACAGATACATCCGTCAAAATACTGAACAGTACTCGGGCTAGAGGACAGATTCGGGCTTCTTTGTTGTTGCAATGATTTGGACTTGAAAATGACCTTTTTAGATCTTGGGCTCCATATGAAAGTTGTAGGACTATGTCTTACCTTTCCATCCATATAAAGTAGACCTAAATCTGAGATCTATAGCTCCAGATATGACCTAATTACCAAATAGTGTTCCGGTTTGGATTGCACCGACATCTCTTTTCTAAGTTTGATCATCTCTTTGCCTTTGCAATTGAAGTTCTTAAAGTCATCAATCAATCCTTTCATTTATGTGATAGGCCTGCATTTAAAATGGACATTTACCATAAATTAAAGGTATCTTATATTATTAGATAGATTATTATAAAACGTACTTTAGTTAAGGAGTTATTGATACTTTAAGTGCCAAAATGATGATATAAAACCATGATAAAAATGCACTTTTGAGTACTAATCACACCCCCTACTTGCTTATTACTAGTCCCTAGTAATCAAAGCGTTAAAATAGAAAAATAATTTGCAAATTCCACAAAGCAAGGTATTCATCATTTAACTTCCATTACTCTATCCAAATAAACAAACTCTTGATAGATTTATATACCTGCTCAATACCTCTTAACAAGATATTTATAAACCTTTGTTTTGTGCTCAATGTATGAACCCATAATTATGGGGCTTTTCTTGGAAAAAAATGAAATTTTTGTTTTAATGTTTAAGGTTAACTTCCTTGGGTTGGGATTATTATTTTTGTCTTCTTTTTTTTTAATATACATATAATTTAAAACACCATGCATCTTTAACCCATGTAACGAGCTTTCAGCTAATGACTCCCAGACCAATTGGTCTTAGGGCATTAGGTGTTAAGACACCCCTATGAGCTTAGTAACTCGGGTCGCAGCTACTAATATGTAGATAGTGCAATGTTTGATTCCCTTAAGCTTTTCTCCTCAACCCATGTAACAAGCGTTGGGCCAATAGCTCCCAAGTTAGTTGACTTTAGGGTATTAGGTGTTAAAACACCCCTTCGGGCTTAATTGCTTAGGTTAGGGAGGCTACGAAACCAAAATTATCTATATTTTTATTATCATTTTTTTTCTTTTTCTTTTTTTTTTAACTATATAATATCCCTTTCCCTTAGTTGTTACCTTTAACAAAAGAAAATAAATAATGTAATAATCCAATATGCAACCCACAATCATATGTTGAAGTGTGTGTGTGTGTGTGTAAATTAAGGTTTAAGAATACATGTTAAATAAATATATGAGCTGACTTAAGTGATAACAATGCAAGAGTTTGTGAATCTGAATATTTCAAGAAGTATTATGATAGACCTTGTTATGAATGGTTACTAAGATGCGTCTCAAGAGTCATAAAAGATTCTCCTTACTCTGCCATCATAGTAACAACCATTTTGCATATGCTTTATGAAATAGAAAACACGGTTAGTTTTTTTTTTGGCTACTACCCTCTCCCCCCAACTAAAATAAGACATTGTCCTCAATGTTTAAAGGTAGAAAGATAGAGTATAGAAGATATCACCTAAAATAACGAACACTGACAAACCTAAAACACACTAAAACAAATATAAGAAACAACAAAACACAATAATAAAACCAAAAGACACAAAGAGCATGTGTATGTACAGGTAGTTGTGATTGTGGCTCACATCTTCCCTTGGTTTTACGTCCAAAAACAGCTTAAACGCCCTCTATGGGTCGAGGATAGGCTTCCCATCCAGTTTTCTTAAAAACTGGCAAACAGGGTTTTTTTATAGTCAGATTCCCAAGACTAAGTCAATCATGTTCTTTATGAAATAATGGCCATAAATCATGAATTGCACGATGCACATCTCCACTAGGATGCGTCTCAAGAGTCAATAAAAGGTTATCTAAAGACTCCTTACTCAGGCCATCCTTAATGAATTGTATTTTATCTTCACGGTTTATAGATACCATTCCTAAAGAATGACATTGTGTATTACAAGTCCATCTAGGTTTATCTTCACGGTTTATAGATACCATTCCTAAAGAATGACATTGCACGATGTTTCTTTGCAAAAGTGTTTTTACCTATTCCAGGCATGTGTGAAATAAAGGAGTTAGAGGACTCACTTGATAATTGGACATTTGCTTCAATCAACCAGCGAATATCTTCAGGAATTCCATGATTTATTAACAATCTCAATCTTGCACATCTAGCATGGTAAATTTTTGTAATCGCATTCTGAGGTAGAGCGGGAAAACACTTTTTCAATTTTGCAAGATTAGTGTCTATTTTCAAATGAGAATTGGAAAAGAGATTCAAAGAATTGCACAAATGTATATACAGATATTAGTTATTATGGGAAACTGAAAGAACTGACTTAAGTCACGGAGTACCATTATCCGCCATTTGACCGGGGTGAGAGAATAAAGTAAATTAAAATTGATTCATTTAAAATAATCAACCTTTATCTACAAGATCATTCCAACCAGTTGATTCATTTTTACTAGGAAAATTATCAAAGTAAGCTTTCAAACGATGTCCATTTTCTTTAAAATCATTGTCATTCATTGAATTCTCAATATCACAGGCCCTATAAGAATTTCTCCATCTTGGTCTTAGCTCTCTAGGGAATGCATAGAGTTGAGAATTATAAAACAAAACTTTTTGACCAGTATCAACTTTTTCACAATTTTCACAAGTTTTGTAGAATGCATGCGTGTCTTTGAATATGGTGGGCCAATAAAATCCATTTTGAAAGATTTTTGTAGCAGTCTTATTTGACGAGAAATCACTTCCACATGCTTCAAAATGACAAAGTTTAATGACACTACTTACCTTATTGTCGGGAATGCATCTTTGAAATATTTGATCAGGACAATATTTGAATAAGTTAGGGTCATCACCATAAAAGTTCTTCACTTCGTTCAAAAACTTTTCTTTGTCTTTGGTACTCCAATCAACTGACAAATCTCTTAAAGTAAGAAAATTGATATTTTTATCATACCAAGGCATTGGAATAAGAGAAAGCAAGGATTTGTTAGGAAAGTAATCATCAATTGGTGTCAAATCTGTTGTCACTGTTGACAAAAGATTCACATCAACATTTTTTTGTGCTTTTTTCACCCGTGATTTCTTCCTTAGAATAGATAATTTGCAAATCTTTAGATTCATCCAACTCATTTTTACTTAAAATAGATTCAAGTTATCATAAACTAATTCATCAATATGATCTACTTCTTGTAAATCATTATCGTCTCCAGGTTGCTTACAAATGTTGAAAATATTCATCTCTAATGTCATGTTTCTAAATGATAGCTTCATCAGTCCATTCCTACAATTAATCAATGCGTTAGAAGTTGCAAGAAACGGACATCCTAAAATAACAGGAGATGAATTACATGCCTCAACAGGTTGTGTGTCCAAGACAACAAAATCCACAGGATAAATAAATTTATTGACTTGTACTAACACATATTTAATTATTCCTCTAGACACTTTTACAGATCTATCAACAAGTAAAAGAGTTATAGAATTGGTTTTAACTCACCTAGATTGAGACTCTAAAAAACTAAATATGGAAGTAAATTCACACTAGCACCAAGATCAAGTAAGGCTCTTTCAATTTTATGCTCTCCAATAAAGCAAGAAATTGTAGGACAACCAGGGTCTTTATACTTCAAAGCATTATTGTTCTGAAGAATAGCAGTTACTTGTTCAGCTAGAAAGGCTTTCTTTTTCACATTCAGTTTCCTCTTCACAGTGCGAAGATCTTTCAAAAAATTAGCATAGGAAGAAATCTGTTTAATAGCATCCAGCAAAGGTATATTGATTCTTACCTATTTGAAAATTTCAAAGATTTCAGAGTTGTGATTGACTTTCCTTTGTTTGGTCATGGCTTGAGGAAATAGAGTGCTGGTGGAGAATCAGTCTTTTCTTTGCAATTTTCAGATACAACCTCTTCCTTACCCTTAGAGATTGACTCCTCATCTTTCTTAGAAAGTTCAGGAGAGGGTTTTCCAATAACCTTACCACTGCGAAGAGTAGTGACTGATTTGACTTAATCCATGTGTTGGCTTTTGGAACTACTTGCATTTGCATTGTATTGCCTCTTGGGATTTTGTTGTGGTTGAGATGGAAACTTACCTTTCTCTTGGAAACTGAGAGCAGATGTTAATTTTGCAAGAGTATCTTTAAAATCTGTCATGTTTTGAGCAAGTTGAGTATTGATTGTCTCTTACTTTTCAATGATTGCATGCAATGTTTCCTCAAGATTTCTTCTAGAAGGTGGAGCATAAGGAGGTGCATATCCATAACAATTTTGAAAATTATGGTGTGCTTGAAATGGTGGTTGTGAAGTTTGTGCATCACTCTTCCAGCTTATATTTGGATGATTTCTTCAACCAGGGTTGTATGTTTATGAGTATGGGTTATAGTTGGCCCTTTGAAAACTGTTTAAAGCATGGGCTTGTTCATGGAGACATTCCTTAAAAGAAGGCAAGGTTGGACAGTTATCAGTTGAGTGTTCATTTGTTTCACATATTTGACATGCAATGTATTCAACAGATTTTAATTGACCACTCTTTTTCAATTCTAGTGCCTCGACTTTTCTAGTTAAAGATGCAAACTTGGCTTGAAGGTCATGATCTTCCCTAAGGTTGTACATACCTCCACTAGATGTATGAGGTTGAGTTTTACTCGGTGCCTTATAAGTACCCGCGGTGTCCCAATTTTGAGCATTTTCAGCTAACAAGTCTAAGTACTCCATTGTTTCATCTGGGTCTTTATCTTCAAAAGTTCCATTGCACATCAATTCAACCATTTGCCTATCTTCAGGTGTTAACCCTTCATAAAAATATGAAACTAATCTCCATGTTTCAAAACCATGATGAGGACAAGTACTAAGTAAGTCTCGATACCTATCCCAACATTGGTAAAATGTTTCTCCTGGTTTTTGAGTGAAAGTGGTGATTTGTCTTTTGAAAGAGTTTGTTCTATGAGATGGGAAAAACTTCTTTAAAAACTGTTGTTGCATTTCATCCCAAGCACGAATGGATCCTGGTCTCAAATTTTGTAGCCATGTTTTAGCTTTATCTTTTAATGAAAAAGGAAAAAGCTTTAATCTGATGGTGTTCATGCTACAATTTAAATTATTATATGTGTTGCAGACCTCCTTAAATTCTCTTAAATGCAAGTATGGATTTTCCAATTCTAAACCATGAAAAGAAGGTAAAAGTTGAATAATGCTTGGCTTAAAATTAAAATGAGATGCATCGGGAGGAAAAACTATGCATGATGGTGCCCTTGTTCTTGTTGGATTCATGTGGTCTCTAAGTGTTAGATCATTCTTAGGACATGCTGGTTTTTATAGAAGGTTCATCAAAGATTTTAACATAATATCTAAGCCCTTAAGTAACCTTCTAACAAAGGATAATATTTTTGAATGGACTGAACATTGTGAAAAGGCCTTTGTTAAACTTAAAAACTTGCTTACTTGTGCTCCTGTCATTCAACCTCCTTATTGGTCATAACCTTTTGAAATAATGAGTGATGCTAGTGATTATGTCATAGGTGTTGTTTAGGGACAAAGAAAAGATAAGAAACCTTATGTAATTTACTATGCAAGTAAAACTTTAAATAGTGCTCAAATGAATTAGACCACCACTGAAAAAGAATTACTTGTAGTATTTGCATGTGAAAAATTTAGGTCTTATTTTGTTGGCTCACCTGTTGTTGTTTTTAGTGATCATGCAACATTGAAATATCTTCTTTCCAAGAAAGATTATAAGGCTAGACTGGTGCGGTGGATTTTGTTACTTCAAGAATTTGATATTACAATCAAAGATAAAAAAAAGGCAGCGAAAATGTTGTCGCAGATCACTTGTCAAGATTGACAACAAATTCAAAAATTGACATCACACCAATTGATAACTATTTTCCCAATGAATCTTTACTTTCTGTCTCTAGAATGCCTTGGTTTGCTAATATTGTCAATTTTCTTGTTTTAGGACAATTGCCAGCTCATTGGAGTACCTAAGATAAAAGAAAGTTCTTGAACGAAGTGAATAATTTTTATGGGGATGACCCTTATTTATTCAAATATTATCCGGATCAAATATTTCAAAGATGCATTCCTGACAATGAGATAAGTAGTGTGATTAAATTCTGTCATTCTAAGGCATGTGGGAGCCATTTCTCATCAAGAAAGACAACTGCAAAAATCTTACGAAGTTGATTTTATTGGTCTATCATGTTCAAAGACTTACATGCGTTCTGCAAGTCTTGTGAAAATTGTCAAAAGTTGGGATCAATTTCAAAACATCACATGATGCCTTTAAATCCTATTTTTGTCATTGAGATCGTTGACTGTTGGGGTATAGATTTCATGAATCCATTTCCTCCATTATTTGGTTCTTGTACATATTAGTCGTAGTAGATTATGTTTCAAAATGCATAGAGGCAATTCCAAGTCGAAACAATGATCACAAAATAGTGATAAAGTTTTTTAAAGAAAATATTTTCAGCCGATACAGAGTCCCTCTAGCCATAATAAGTGATGGTGGAACACATTTCTGCAACAAGCCATTTGAGTCTTTAATGAAGAAATATGGAATCACACACAAAGTTGTCATCCCTTATTATCCTCAAACAAGTGGACAAGTAAAACTTGCTAATAGGGAGATCAAACACATTTTGGAGAAAACAATGAACCCTAATAGAAAAGACTGGTCTGTAAGACTTAATAATGCACTTTGGGCTTATCAAATTGCTTATAAAACATCATTAGGTATGTTACCTTATAGACTAGTTTATGGAAAACCTTATCACTTGCTTGTGGAACTTGAACATAAAGCTTATTGGGCTATTAAAGCTTTTAATTCAAATTTGGATGATGCTAGTTAACTATGAAAATTACAAATAAATGAGCTTGAGAAAATAAGAAATAATGCATATGAAAATTCAAGAATTCATAAAGCAACAATTAAAGAGTTTCATGACAAGAATATACTGAGAAAAACATTCAATGTTGATCAAAAAGTCTTCCTTTATAATTCTCGACTGCATTTATTTCCTGGAAAATTAAGATCAAGATGGAGCAGTCCTTTTATTGTAAAACATGTGTATCCATATGGGGTCTACGACATTGAGAATCCAAAGAATGACAATGTTTTTAAGGTAAATGAACATCGCTTGAAAGTTTACTTTGACAATTTTTCAGTTGAACATGACTCTATTGAATTGGTTGATCCTGTATATAAAGATTGATTTTTTTTTTGTGTGTTTCTTTTTGAGTGATTTTTGCTAGTTTCTTTTACCCCAGTCAAATGGCAGATAACAGTACTCCATGACTTAAGTCAGTTCTTTCAGTTTCCCACAATAATTGATATCTGTGTATATATTTGTGCACTTATTTGAATCTCTCTTCCAATTCTCATTTGAAAATAGACACTAATCTTGTAAAATTGAAAAAGTATTTTCCCACTCTGCCTCAGAATGCGATTACAAAAATTTACCATGCTAGATGTACAAGATTGAGATTGTTAATGAATCATGGAATTCCTAAAGATATTCGGTGGTTGATTGAAGCAAAGGTCCAATTATCAGGTGAGTCCTCTAACTCCATTTCACATATGCTTGGAACAGGTAAAAGCACTTTTGCAAAGAAAAGTCGTGCAAAATAACTAAAAGTCTGTCATCGATGTGCTAGATGGACTTGTAATGCACAATGTCGTTTTTTAGGAATGGTATCTATAAACCGTGAAGATAAAATACAATTTATTAAGGATGGTCTAAGTAAGGAGTCTTTAGATAATCTTCTATTGACTCTTGATACGCATTCTAGGGGAGATGTGCATCGTGCAATTCATGATTTATGGCGACTATTTCATAAAGAACATGATAGACTTACTCTTGGGAATCTGACTAAAAAAGACCATGTTTGCTAGTTTTTAAGAAAATTGGATGGGAAGCTTATCCCCGACCCATAAAGGGCGTTTAAGCCATTTTTAGATGTAAAACTAAGAGAAGATATAAGCCACAATCACAACTACTTGTACATACACATGTTTTTTTCAAAAGTAAATAAATAAATAGAGAGAGAGTGTGTGAGACTCTAGCTGGCCTACATATAGGTGGTATGATTGTCTTTTTAATTTCCCATCAATAAAACCCTCTCTTCCTTCCTTTCATTTCTACTTAACCCATACATTCAACAAATACCGAAGTGTGTAGAAATGGCAAGTTCCTCAGGTCATCACATAAGAAATATTTGTGTTTTTGGTGGATTTAGTCCTGGGAAAGAAAATGAGTTTTTAGAGTCAACAAATCATCTTAGTCAAGTGCTAGCTGAGAGAAATATTCATTTAATGTATGGGGGAGGTAGTCTTGGGTTAATGGGAGGTGTGTCAATAACTGTATTTTTAGGAGGTAATCAAGTTTTAGGAGTTGTCCTCAAAGATTTAGCACAAGGGAATATCATTGGAAAAACAATTAGAGAGGAACTACAGGTCTCCACAATGTATACTCGACTGAATGCAATGTTTAACCATGTTGATGCCTTCATTACCTTACCAAGTGGTCTAGGTACATTAAAAGAGATCTTTCATATTTCCTCTTGGGCCTAACTGCACATTCACCATAACCCATAGGTTTGTTAAATGTTAATGGTTATTACGATAAGTAGTTGTCTTTTCTTGATCATGCTATGGAACAGGAATTTCTAACATCTTTTGCACGACAAATCATAATCTCTGTTGCTACTGCTGAACAATTGATAGACCAACTACAATCTTTCATTCTTGTAATTGATCCTTCCATCAGTCGTATAAATTGGTCAACTAAAGAAAGCCATAAAAAGCTTAGATTGGATTTGAGACTCCATTTGTGAATCTTTATGTCTTTTGGTTTTATCCATAAGTCATATAAATGTGTTTTGTTGTTTCTTATATTTATTTCAGAGTGTTTCAGGTTTGTCAGTGTTCGTTCTTTCAGGTGATATCTTTTATACTTTATCTTTCTAACTTTAAACATTGAGGACAATATCTTGTTTTAGCTGGGGGGAGAGGGTAGTAGCCAAAAAAAAAAAACTACTGTGATTTCTATTTCATAAAGCATGTGCAAAATTGTTGTTACTATGATGATAGAGTAAAGAGAACGTTTTATAACTCTTGAGACGCATCTTAGTAATCATTCATAACAAGGTCTATCATAATACTTCTTGAAACATTCAGATTTATAAACTCTTGCATTGTTATCACTTAATTCTGCTCATATACTTATTTAATATATATTCTTAAACCTTAATTTACACACACACATTTTAACATATGATTGTGGGTTGCATATTGGATTATTATATTATTTATGTTATGTTGTTAAAGGTAACAACTAAGGGAAAGGGATAATATATAATTAAAATAATAATAATAATAGAAATATAGATAGTTTGGTTTCATAGCCTCCCTAACCTAAGCAATTAAGCCCAAATGGGTGTTTTAACACCTAATACCCTAATGTCAATTGACTTGTGAGCTATTGGCCCAACGCTTGTTACATGGGTTGAGGAGAAAAGCTTAAGGGAATCAAACGTTGCACTATCTACATATTAGTATCTGCGACCCGAGTTACTAAGCTCGTAGGGGTGTCTTAACACCTAATGCCCTAAGACCAACTGGTCTAGGAGTCATTAGCTGAAAGCTCGTTACATGGGTTAAAGATGCATGATGTTTTAAATTATATGTATATATATTAAAAAAAAAGAAGACAAAAATAATAATCTCAGCCCAAGGAAGTTAACCTTAAACATTAGAACAAAAATTTTGTTTTCTTCCAAGAAAAGCCCCATAATTATATGTTGATACATTGAGCAAAAAGAAAGGTTTATGAAAATCTTGTTAAGAGGTATTGAGCAAGTATATAAATTTAACAAGAGTTTGTTTATCTGGATAGATTCATAAAAGTTAAATGATGAATACCTTACTTTGTGGAATTTGCAAATTGTTTTTCTATTTTAACGCTTTGATTACTAGGGGTAATAAGCTAGTTAGGCCTATCATATAAATAAAAGGATTGAATGATGAATTTAAGAACTGAAATTGAAAGGATAAGGAGATGACCAAACTTAGAAAAGAGATATCAGTGCAATCTAAACTAGAACACTGTTTGGTAATTGGGTCATATCTAGAGCTATAGATCTCATATTTAGGTCTACTTTATATGGATGCAAAGGTAAGACATAGGCCTATAACTTTTATATGGAGCCCAAGATCTAGAAAGGCCATTTTCAAGTTCAAATTGTTGCAACAACAAAGAAGCCCGAATCTGTCCTCCAGCCCGAGCACTGTTCAGCATTTTGGCCATATCTGGAGTTCAAGGAGCCTAAATGAGCTGAATTGTTTACAGAAGAAATTTGAGACAATTTCCTACAACTTTCATGTTTTCAAGTGGCTCCAATTTTGACGTTATCAATGATGTTTTAGGCAGACAAGAGAAGGTAGGGATTGCCATAAAGTCAAGAGTTTGCCACCCACTCATCAATTAGTCATCAAATCAATAGTTCTCAATTTTGGCCTATAAAAGGAGGCATTTGCCATGCATTTTAGGCATCTTGGTGTCCAGATCAAGATCATGCTCTTCTTTTCTCTTTTTGTATTTTTTGTATTGCTTATGCTTTGCTTTCATTAATATCAAGTTTATGCTTTTCATTTCCTTTCCTTTGCTTTGTTAACTCTTAACTTATTTATGTTCTTATTTTGTTTATCTATTTTTCTTTCTTTCATTATGTCTAGCTATGTTTATTATGTCAAGGTGAAAAGGTTACACTAATGGTGTAAGAATAAGTATAATATAAACTTAATATGGACTTTAATGTTTAATACTAACATGTTTTATATTTGTTATATTGTTTACTCTTTAATGCTTTACTTGTTAAATGACTAATCTTCATTTATGTTGTATAACAATTGGTACAACAAATGCTTGACACTTTCATAGCCCATACTCTATGGTATAACCAACACCTGAGCTATGAAACGAATTTGATTTGTTGTTAATATAAGTTATAATTATGAATACTTGATGAAATTTACAAGTATTAGCATTAATTGAATAAGATGACTAATGTAATCATGTTAACAATCTATAATATGATTGGAACCTCCTTTGTGTGTGGTTTCCAATTGAGTAATAAGAGTTTATACTATACTTGTTTGACATAGCATTAGTAGATCCTTTAACCTTGACATTGTTTATTATCATTGTTTAATAATTACTTTAACTTTCCATCTCAAAGTTCTTATCAATTTTTCTTCTTTTTCTTCTTTATTATTATTGTTACTACTACTACTACTACTACTAGTAGTAGTAGTATTATTACTACTACTATTATTGTTGTTGTTATTGTTACTATTGTTGTTTATAATTTGTACAATTAATCTCCTGTGATTCGACCCCGGTCTTGCCAGGTTATTTATTATTTTGACACTCCTGCACTTGGAAGAAGACATTATTCTTTTAGTCGTGTCATATAGTGAACTTAATTTTAACTAGTTACACTAGTAACAATCTTATTTACAGTGCAAACAATATTGTGATATAAATAAATGCATATCATTATTAATTCAATTATTCTTTCCTATACTGTTCATTCTTATCTTATTTATAAGACAAATATTTTATTTTTTTATAAATTGTCATTAGATGTTATCTTTTAAATAGAAAAAAACTAGTTAGATGTTTTGGTTACATGGCTATGCTATCATGGGCGAGTGTTGTCTTTCTATATGCATTATTTTTATTTTTATTTTTATTTTTTTCTACTTGTGCAAAATTGTCCTATTCAAATGGACAAACCCAATTATATATCAACCTCAGCGAGCAAATGCTCAAAATATGATAGAAATAGAGAGCTATGATTTTGAAACAGCGAAAATCTAAGAAAAATTGCAGCCTAGACTATTCAACCCATAGCTTACCACCAAGTTAATGAGGTCACCATACCATGAAAAGATAATAATAATCATAATAATAATAAATAAATAATAAAAATTACTAGCATATAACATATCAATCACTACCAGAAATTTGCTAAATAGCAACAGATTTACCGACAAAATATTTTTGTCGATAATTTGAGGATGAAATTACCGATAGTTATATTTCATCCCTAATTCAGTCGGTAACTTCCGACAGAAAATTTTCATCTATAGTTACCAACTGAATTACGAATGGAAACGTTTTTGTAAAAAAAAAAGGGTCGTTGATGTGGAAGTTTTGACGGGTTATTTTTTCAGACAGAATTATCGATGGATTCAAAAAGATAGCCCATACAATGACCGCCGTTTATATTGCTGACGGCTTCACCGATGAATTTGAAATGGTAGATTTGTATAGTGATGTGTCAATTGTTGTGTCAGAATCATCGACGGTTTCACCGATGGATTTTTCATCAATGAAACCGTCGGGAAAATTTAATATATGTACACACTGCTGACTCTCTCCTCCCCTAATTCTCCTTCTTCTTCCTAATCCCAACTCTCCCCATCTGCAAACAACCAGCCCCCATCCCCTCCAAACAAAAATCTCCTTCATATCAATAGAACAAGTTATATTTCTTGAAGTTTTGTGGTCACAACGTTCGTGTTTTGATTTATCGATGGATTTTATCAATTTTTGTAAGTAATTCTTTCTTTTTAAATCATAACATTTAATTAAATGTTAATTTTATTATTTTTTTAGTATATGTATTTTGTTAGTAAATGTAAATGTTGTATTGTTATTTCTCAAACAAACTTGTAGTACATGTGCTATTTTGAAATAATTAATAGCTTACTTGCTGGGTTCGTTTAAAGTTTTGTCAATGGTGTAGTGGAGTGGTAATTTCTGTAAGTTTATATACTTTAATTTGTATAGACATTGATAAATGATAATGAATATTTAATATTTATGAGAAGTTGTGATTGGTTTGTTGGATAATCTCGAGGTAAAGTAATATTTTTGCAAGTTTATTTACCTAACTTAGTTAATTAACACATTATGTCATCATAATTTTATAGAGGTTCGATATAAATCATGGATGATCGTTTATAGATGTATCGTTCATGGATGTCATCATAATTTTATTAATTTCACAACATTTGTTTCTAGAAATTTTACTAGAGGTAGTATTAGGTGTCCATGCAAGAAGTGTCAAAATAAAAAGTATCTGCATCCAGATGTTGTAATGATACATCTTCTACATAAAGGGTTTATGAAGAATTACTAGTATCGGTATGCACATGGAGAAGTATATGTTAGTGAGAGGAGAATGAAAGAAATGGTGGTTGGGTCTACTTCTAGTGCTAGCAACGAGAATGACAACACTAATCCTTACAAAAACATGGTTATGGATGCAATGAGAATGAATCAAGGTAATGTCAGTCGATGTTCAATCATAAAAGAAGAACCTAATGTAGATGCAGCTAAGTTTTTTGATTTGTTGAAAGATTCTGACAAACCATTATGGGATGGTTGCACAAACAACAGTAAATTATCGGCCATAATACAAGTGTTCACCATCAAGTTAGAGCACGAGTTGAGTGAGGCCGGGTATGACAAGATTATTGAATGGGCAAAAACCATTTCACCTGAAGAGAATAGGCTGAAAGAGAACTTCTATGCTGCGAAGTCCATGATGAAACCCCTCGGTTTAGGCTATCAGAAAATTGACATATGCCTTAACTTTTGCATGTCATACTACTTTGAAAATGCTGAGATGACCAAGTGCATAACATGCGGGCATTCTTGTTATAAACCTAGAACTAGTAGGGGAAAGACTCTAGTGGAATATGATTAGTACTCAAAAGTGCATTTTTATCATGGTTTTATATCATCATTTTGCACTTGAAGTATCAATAACTCCTTAACTAAAGTATGTTTTATAATAATCTATCTAATAATATAAGATACCTTTAATTTATGGTAAATGTCCATTTTAAATGCAGGCCTATCACATAAATGTAAGGACTGATTGATGACTTTAAGAACTTCAATTGCAAAGGCAAAGAGATGATCAAACTTAGAAAAGAGATGTCGGTGCAATCCAAACGGGAACATTGTTCGGTAATTGGGTCGTATCTGGAGCTATAGATCTCAGATTTAGGTCTACTTTATATGGATGGAAAGGTAAGACATAGGCCTACAACTTTCCTATGGAGCCCAAGATCTAAAAAGGCCATTTTCAAGTCCAAATTGTTGCAACAACAAAGAAGCCCGAATCTGTCCTCCAGCCCGAGCACTGTTCAGTATTTTGGCCATATCTGGAGTTCTAGAAGTCGAAATGAGCTAAATATTTTACACAAGAAAGCTGAGACAATTGCCTAGAACTTTCATGTTTTCAAGTGGCTCTAATTTTGACGTCATCAATGACGTTTTGGGTAGACAAGAGAAGATAAGGATTGTCACCAAGTCAAGGGTTGGCCATCTACTCATCAATTAGGCATCAAATCAATAGTTCTCAATTTTGGCCTATAAAAGGAGGCACTTGCCATGCATTTAGGCATCTTGGTGTCCAGATCTAAATCATGCTCTTGTTTTCTCTCTTTGTATTCTTTATGCTTTGTTTTCATTAATATCAAGTTTATGCCTTTCATTTCCTTTCCTTTGCTTAGTTAACTTTTATGTTCTTATTTTGTTTATCTATTTTCCTTTCTTTCATTATGTCTAGCTAAGTTAATTATGTCAAGGTGAAAAGGTTACACTAATGGTGTATGAATAAGTATGGTATAAACTTAATATGGACTTTAATGTTTGATACTAACATGTTTTATATTTGTTATCTTGTTCACTCTTTAATACCTTGCTTGTTAAATGATTAATCTTGATTTATGTTGTATAACAATTGGTACAACAAATACTTGGCACTTTCATAGCCCATACTGTATGGTATAACCGACACCTAAGCTATGAATGAAACTTGATTTGTTGTTAACATAAGTTATAATCATGAATGCTTGACGAAATTTACAAGTATTAGCATTAATTGAATAAGATGACTAATGTAATCATGTTAACAATCTATAATCTAATTGGAACCTTCTTTATGTGTGGTTTCCAATTGAACAATAAGAGTTTATACTATACTTGTTTGACATACCATTAGTGGAACCTCTAACCTTGACATTTGTTATTATCATTGTTTAATCTTTAATTTAATATTCTATCTCCAAGTTCTCATCATCTTCTTCTCTTTCTTTATTACTACTACTACTACTACTACTACTACTACTACTACTATTATTGTTATTATTGTTGTTGTTGTTGTTATTATTGTTGTTGTTGTATTGTTGATATTTATAATTTGTACAATAACCTCCCTGTGGTTTGACCCCGGTCTTGCCGGGTTATTTATTACTTCGACACTCCTGCACTTAGGAGAAGACATCAATCTTTTCGTCGTGTCAGCATATAAAAAACTTAGATACTTCCTGATCACACCTAGACTGCAGAGGTTATTCATATCACCAAAGACTGCTAAGCATATGACATGGCACCAAGCACACCATGCGGTTGATGGAGTGAGGGTTCATCATTCTGACGGTGAAGCATGGAAATGCTTTAATAGTGTTCATCCTCACTTTTCAGCTGAATCAAGGAATGTGCGTCTCGGGTTGTGTACAGATGGATTCAACCCATTTAGGTCATTTGCTGCTCCTTATTCTTCTTGGCCGGTTATACTCACAGTTTATAACTTGCCACCGGGAATGTGTATGAGGCTGAAGTTCATGTTTTTATCTACTATCATACCTAGCCCAAGTAGCCCGAGATGGAATATAGATGTTTGCCTTCGACTGTTAATTGATGAGCTGGCGCAGTTGTGGTCCTTCAGAGCTCTGCCTTCGACAAAATTTCCTTATGATCGCAGCTTTGATGTGGACTATCAATGATTTTCCAACTTGTGGAATGCGTTCTGGTTGGAGCACGCATAGGAAACTCGTATGTCCACACTACATGGAAAACAACAAGGCATTCATGTTAGCAAATGAAGGCAAAGCTTCTTTTTTTAACTGTCATCATTATCACTTCTTGCAAGTTAATCACAGGTATATAAAGAACAAAAAAGATTTCTTTATTGGCAGAGTTGAAAAAAATGTTGCATCCTCGCATCCTTCTGGTGAATAATTGCATGATATTGTCTCAAAGTACGGTGACATTGTGTTTGGCCTTTAATCATGTAAGCAAAAGTTTCCTGGTTTTGGTTTGTCCCATAATTGGGTAAAGCAAAGTATCTTTTGGGAGCTTCCTTATTGGAAGACCAATCTGCTCTACTAAAACCTGTTGGATATGAAGAGGAAGACAAAGGACAACATCAAGGCTAGATTGGATATAGCTTTATACTGTAACCATAAAAATATGGAGTTAGTTTATGATGAGTCACTGGACACAAAACCAAAAGCAAGCTTCGTGTTAGAGAAAAATGCATAATTGCTAGTCTACAAATGGCTTAAGAGTTTGTGTTTTCTAGATGAACATGCATCAAACATATCATGACTGGTTAACATAGAGGACTGCAGAATGTATGGAATGAAGAGTTATGATTGCCATGTGCTTATACAAACACTCATCCCATTAGCTTTTCGTGATTTGTTGCCAAATGGAATATGGGATGCACTTATGGAGACTAGTCATTTCTTCAGAGATATATGCTCTAGCAAGTTGAATGTTGATCACATTAAGAGGCTTCAAACGAATATCGTTGAAATACTATGCAAACTTGAGATGATATTCCCTCTATTATTTTTTGACTCAATAAAGCATCTCCCTATACATCTACCATTCAAGGCAAAAGCTGGAGGACCAATCCAATATAGATAGATGTACCCATTCGAACGATTAGATGTTACAGTTGTAATGTAATTCATATATAAAAGTATTTTATATGTTTTTCTTAACTGAAAATACTTGATTAATATTTCAATGCAGGTACTTGTTTAGTCTCAAAAAAAGGGTTAAGAACAAGGCGTAGTAAAGGCTTTGATATGTGAAGCCTATATTGTTGAGGAGAGCTCAACATTTATCTTGTACTATTTCAAACCTCATTTAAGAACGTGAATTAATCACGTTCCCTAGCATGATGATGGTGGCGAAATGCCTTCCAATGGGAACTTGTCGATATTCTCCAATACTGGAAGAACCACACCTAAAAATGTCATAAGAGGAAGATATTTATCGAAAATAGAGTTTAAGCAAGCACACAACTATGTTCTATTTAATTGTGATGAACTGAGACATTTTATTCAGTAAGTGTATACTAATTAAACTTTGTTAGTAACATACTATTAATTATATATTGTAATATCATACACTCATTATCATTTGCAGGCAACATTGACAATATTTGCTCTCCAATAACTCACAGCTGATCGAATCCCAGATCTTTCAATTACAAGATGAGCAATTTGCTACGTGGTTTAGAACACATGTAAGCACTATCACAAACTCATTCTAACTTACAAAATTACTGTACATATGCACGTCATTACAAGATTTTTTTTTGTTTACTGTTTATTGAAGTACATTACATACGAGGTTTATCAAATGGGGAGGAGTGCACCTAAGTCATTGTTTTCACTAAGCCTGGGGCTTGAAAGAAAATGTAAGTGTTACAATGGGTATTTCATCAACGGATATGTTTTCCATACTGTCTTATGGGCAAAGAAGAAAGACATACAATAACAATGTTTGTGTTAAGGGATCCACTAGTAGTGAGTTAGAAGTTGACTACTATGGTACATTATAAGAGGTCGTCGGACTGCAATATCATAACAAGCAGAATAAAGTGTTTTTATTCAAATGTTATTAGTATGACACTATTGACAGAGGAATTAGAGTTGATCTGCACAATGGTCTGGTCGAAATCAACTCAAAAGCTAGACTCCGCAACATAAACGATGTCTTTGTTCTCACAAAGCAATGTCAACAAGTTTATTATACATACACCCCTTCATTTAGAAAGGATCGATCAAGAGTGGATTGTTGTTCATTTTAAAAACAAAACCCTAGGGTCGTGTCGAGGTTGTTTAGGATAAGAATGAAGACACAAGTGTGCGAGATGATCTTTTAAGTTAGTGAGGTGGTTGAACCATATTGAGTTGCTCCTTCGATTGAATTAGAAGAAAATTCAAATTTTCATGTTTTTGATCATCTTGTTGATGTTGACGTAGAGGAGTTGAATTTTATTTTGAGATCTAGTGGACAAACAACTGTCAATGAAGAAGATGATATTTATATTGAAGATTGCGATGAAGTTGATGGCAATTCAATTGATGACGATGAAGAAGAAAATTCTGACTAACTACCAAAATGAAGCCCTATGTAAAACTCTTTTTTTCACGTAATTTAGATTATGGATGATATATTTTGAAACATAAAATATTTATTACTTGAAATAATTAGTTGAAATGCTATAATTATGAAATAATTATTGATCATAGATGATATATTTTGTAACATGAAATAATTACTTCAAAATGCCACCACATCATCGACGGTGCTAAGGCCGTTAACATTTCACAAAGAGTTTGAAAATAATTACTTGAAATGCCACCATACCATTGACGACGTTAAGGCCATCGGCATTTCACAAAGAGTTTGAATATAATTACTTGAAATGCCACCATATCACTGATGGTCGCACCGACGGAGTTAAGTCCATTAGAACGATGCCGATGGATTAATTTTACCGACAAACTTATTGAAGGACCATGCGCATTTCAAAGCATTGTACATTAAATGCATCTCTGACCACATCATATTGCCAATAGATTTACCAACGGACCATGAAAAATATGGAGGGACAATAAAAATTTTGGTGTGAAATTCAAAATTTATCGACGGATTTTTACACCTCACCGATGGAATAAATTAAAGTAATAATTAATTTTGTATCTATCGGTAAAACTGGCATATGACCATCGGTAAATCTGTCGGATAAGTGCCCTCCGACTGCCTCTTCAGTTCATTTTTTCTTCTCCTCAGTCTTTCACCATTCTTTTCCTCTCTATGCTGTCTCCGTTCTTCACTGACGATCTCAAGCATTTTTTATTGTGAATCTCCATCAATTTAAAGGGTTAGTATTTCTTCTTTTTCATTTTACTTTAATTGTTTTTTTTTTTGCTATTTTTTTGTTATGTTTTTTGTTTTGGTGTATTTTTTGTAATGTAGATAAAGTCTATAGTTTTTTTTTAACTTATTGAATAATTTTTATTGTTGTTTTGGCATAATTATTATTCGTTAATTGTTGAATATTTAGTGTTAATGTTGAATTTACCACAAAATTGACTTTAATGGTTTTTTTTAATTTATTGTTTTGTTGTATTCACATAATTATTCAATAATTTGTTGAACTGTAATTCTTAATGTTGAATTTAGCTTAGGA
Source organism: Populus ilicifolia (assembly GCA_015708895.1). NCBI lineage: Eukaryota > Viridiplantae > Streptophyta > Magnoliopsida > Malpighiales > Salicaceae > Populus > Populus ilicifolia. The sequence continues at coordinate 3,680 of SRLM01000060.1, read as the reverse complement.
TTAGTAATTGAATATGTTGGAATAATTATTAATTTTACTTTATTATTGCATGATTTGGGTTGAATTTTTTCCATTTATTTTGATTGTTATTCTAGATTTTTTTTAATTTGTTGTTTTGTTGTATTGGCATAATTATTGAATAATTTTTTGAATTATAATTTTTAATGTTTAATTTACCTTAGGATTAGGAATTGAATATGTTGGAATAATTAGTATAGATTGGGTAAATTGGTTGTGGCTATTATTAATATGTGCAGGTTTGTGGATTTCGGTAGTATCCAGTATAGGGGAGGTGTTGTTGAATTTTTTTTAACATTTAAATTTAATTATATAATTATTTATATAAAATTATGTAGATGCATAGAACGAAAACCAGAGCTGGTTGCTCACATATGGTTGCAGCTAGTTTAACTAGCAACAATGATGATATTTCCTTAGGTGCCTCTGAAAAAGAGGCACCTACACCACCTACGCTGTCAACCAATGCTGTCTCTTCTAGCACTACTTTACAGTGCAGAGGTACCTTCATAGCGGAATCAATTTACATGTCAGTACGAGGCACAGTGGAAGGATGACCTTTCAATGTCAGTTTGTTAAGGTTTTAGTTTTTATTTTATTTTAAATTACAACATAATTTATGAAATAATCACTATTGAATTTATTTCATTTATTTTCAGGTTCACAAATATTGAAGCCACCCGAGTAATATTATTGGCGTTTAAAATGTCGATGGAGATTCCATTGTTTCAAAGGAGTCAAATATCCAAGCATCCTAAATGGATCCCTCAAATCAATGCATGATTTAACAGGTTTGAGGTTGGTATTAATTTATAATTTTTAGCTTATTAATATAATTGTAAATAAATTATTATTTTTATTTAAACTTATTCATTTATAAACAGTACAAATTCTGTGGGGACGGTGAGCATAACACTATTGTGAAGAGGATGTGGGAAAATCACACGACAACTAGGTAAGATCGAAAACAATATAAAATTTTTTTTAGACAAAAAATTATGTTTTGAAATGTAATTTTTAGTTGCATGAAATAGGTTGCGTGATTTTTTGTATGAAACACAAAAAAAGGCCAAGGCTGGAATGATGTTGCGATTTGGAGGGATTTCAAACTGATATTCATCCCAAAAGATATATGGCTACACTATATTGAGCATGTGACGTCTGAGCGGTTCACACGATGCTCACGGTTTGGTGCTAGCAATCGGAATCGGCCAATTCATGGTGGGGTGACAACGCACACTGGTGGCTCCGTTTTGTTTGCTACACATGCAAAACAAATGGTAAGATTAATTTAAATAAAATATATCATTAAATTCAGTTGTTGTTAATATATCTTTTTTCATTATAGGCTGCATGTCTTGGACATGAGCCGAGCCTGATGGAGCTATTTGTGGAGACGCACGTGCGGAGTCAAGACTGCTAGAAGGGAGTGTAACAATTCATTGATAATTGTGCTCAACATTTCGTGGTATGTTTGTTCCACCATTTTATTTTGTAAGTTATTATGTTTATTGAATTGAATATGATGATTATTTTTTTTTTAATTTTCAGGAGACTTATAATAATCAATTGAGGGAGAGATATCGGGATGATATTTTGAACCATTCGGAATTCAATCTGGATTTGTGGATGGAGGTTGGCTCGTTAGGTGGACGCGATAAAAATCAGGTTTACAGGCTCTCCAATACTATAGCTGACAACTTGTGGTCAACTTGTAATGTTTCAATCGTTGAGAGCTCTTAATCAATATTGAGCTCCAAATCTAAGGAGTTTGAGACCTTGCAGCAACACACAACTCAGCTCACTGAGAAATATGACCACCTATCAGCGGAGCACACACAACTCAAAGCATCTCAAGCACAACAAAAAGCGGAACATGAACAATGATTGTGCATCAAAAGTATCATTAAGTCTCTTATTTTACATATGTATTTATTGTTTTTATTTGGTCTTTTTATAATAATTGATGTGTTTTTTAGTAATGAAGTTTGTTTTAATGTTTCGATAGGTTTTTGGAGCTTAAATGAATTAATTCAAGAAATTCAACATCGGAATTGAGAACAAAGAATTGAAGAGACATTTAGTTGAAGATTGAAGCAAATCTTGGTTGAAATAAGTGCTCCAAATTTGTCCCAAAAATCAATTCTATTCCAATTCTAGAAAAGAATATCATATGATCTATTTGAAGCCCAAACTTGCCTTATGTTGTGTGCAAACTTCAACCATTAAACACTCAAGGTTTCAATGTCAATCTTAGCCCAAATAATAAGTACATTTGTATACTTATTTGATGTTCAAATTCAGCCCAAAATCAGCCTCAAATCAGCCCTAAATCAACCCCAAATCAACCTTCAAATCAGCCCAAACACAATCCATGATCTTACATGTCCACACAACAACAATTGATTTATTTTGGGTAATTCATTGATCCAAGAAGGCAAGCACATGGATGGAAAGCTGGAGGGGATATTTTTACATTATGTTGGGTCAAAAAGAAGAAGGAGACAACTCATAAATGAGGAAGAAAAACGTGCACCAAAGTGGTTGCAAAGCTGTCCTGATTTGATTTTTCAGAATACCTTTCGGTGTTTTACCCATAACTTTTGACTCCGGTGTCCAAATGAGCTGTTCTTTAATGATATGGAAAGGTGACAGAATTTCCTATAAATATGTCTCTAATAGTCATCTCGAAAAAAAGCTTCTAAGAGGGTCGAATTGCTGTCCAAAGTTAGAGTCAGATTTGTGTCCGAATTTTTACTGAAATTGTGTTGTGTTCTTCTTTATAGATTTCGGTTCTTTAGCTTGTAAAACTTATTATTTCAGTTTGATTCAAGTTATTTCATGTTTATTGAAGTGTTCTTATATATAATCATGGTTGGCTAATCTCTTTCTTGGATCCAAATCAAGGATGATGGTGGTTGAGGTGAGTTCTTTAAGATATGAATGAATCTTAATGTTTATCTTTTCATTTTCTTCATGAATGATTTATCATTGCAAAGAAACTTTAGAAACCATTTAGGTAATGTTATAATCTAGAATTTTTATGCACAAACTTTAGTTTTGGTAAAGAGATTGCTTGATTCAATGTCTTACTTAATATGAAAATACTTGTTCATTCTTAAGCAATAATTAATCTTCATCCTTTTAAACTTCATTGTGATATCTTCCGATCTAATATCACCATCGTTGATATTAGGTTGAGTTATCTTATATATCTTGAAGGAATCACCAATACATCACCATTAAAATTGATTTGGACCAAGACTTACTTTTTCTTGTCATTTAAAATCTATTTACACTTTTTCATCTTTGAAAACAAATCCATCAATTATTTCCAACCAAGTTATTGTTAATTTAATTTCTCTTGAGTTGTTTTTTTTTGTTACCTAGCTTAATTTCCAGATCTAGCTCTCTGTGGATATGACCTCGATCTTACCGAGTTAATTGCTACATCGCACACTCGTGCACTTGCGAGTTAAAACAAGCTGATCATAAAAAGCGGTCAAGAAATTTTGGCGCCGTTGCCAGGGAGCTAGCAAGCAAAGGTAACAAATTTAGATTTTATTATTGAAAAACTAAAAAAAATCATATAAAAAATCAATTGGCTGGTTTTACCGTCTAAAAAAAAATGATTTGACCTTAACGTTTCGGATATTGGACTG
>SRLM01000059.1:1111546-1141037 GCA_015708895.1 Populus ilicifolia | reverse complement strand
TAAAACCATGATAAAAATGCACTTTTGAGTACTAATCAGTATTTGCTAGCTATCATGCACGGTTGTTTGAGTAACTGGTTTACAGACATGACACCTGGCCTGGGTCATGTCCTAGATCAGGGATGACCCACCAACAAGACAACGTTCAATAACCTTGGATACAAGTTACCCGCACATCATCCAAGGGGTTAAACTCATAAATTTAATTTCTTTTGTTGTGTTGTACATTGAAATCAAATCACGATTAATATACATTTTAGTATTTCATAAACATCAAGAAACCACAAAAAATCTAAAAAGTTGACCCGATCCACCAAACCATGCAACCCCAGACAAAAAGAAAAGGCCAACTGAAAAGAATACTTTAAAATTTTTTAATATTTTTTGAAATTAGATATATATTTTTAATGTTTTTTTAATCTTTTGATGTGTTAATATTAAACATTAAAATAATATTATTTTAATATATTTTTAAATAAAAATTATTTTAAAAAGAATATCTTACAGTTCTCGAACAAGCTTTTAGAATTGAAAGTAATTCTTGACTATCCTTCAATTCATTAAAAGACTCGTGATCTGGCTATTAATTCAAAGATCCTTGCATCATTTTCTTGTATAAAATGGGAGAGGAAGACCTGCATTATGTAGATCTTTCAGAAACAATTATTGTGGACTTCAAAATGCAGTGGATTTCTACTTTCTGATCAACTCATCAATTTTCCATTAAGAGACCTCATTGTTTCACACATGGAAAACGGAGGAAAAGAAAACACTCTCATTGTCTATAATAAATTAACAAAGTAGCAAACTACAGTGACAAATCCCCGAATTTTTATGTTAGCTAAAGATATTTACAAGATTAGGTTTAGATATGCCAACCCCTCTTCTGCTTTCCAGAATCAAAGAGAAACCTGCAGCTGCAATTTGTTAAGAGACAGATATCCACCAGAAAAGAGCAACTTTTTATCGCAAATGGTGGCTAGACAGTAAAATGGGCTTTACGTCCACTTTCCTTTCAGCTGATTTCGAATGGAGGATGATATCCAGAGTTGAAACTGCTTTCACAATGTGTTTCCCTTTGTTTAACATGACACATCTTACCCTGCCATGGAGATGAGAAAAAACAGAATCCGAAAATCTTCTAAGAAAACCGTGCATAAATCTGAAAGATTGTTGGTAAGAATCTTAAAACATGAACAGGTTATCTAATCATCACTATTAACTTTACTAGCTTAATGTGGTTACATAGATTATAAGAGGGCTTGGAACAGGATGGACTGCATAAGCGAAATATTGATAGTTACCTCCTTCCATGGGCTGCATCAGTGATTTCAGCTCTGGTAGGAACACCAGACTTCACAAGGGACTCTAAGACCTGAGTTGCCCAAACAACTGGTATATGGGCAGCACCGCAAAGAGAAATAATTTCTTCTTGTATATCAGCCAACATTTCCCATCCACACTCCACAGCAAGATCTCCTCTAGCAATCATGACCCCTAAAGGATTTGATGACTTCATTGCCTCCAACAGCATAAGAGGCAAATTCTCATACCCACTCTTTGTCTCAATTTTCAAAATAACCCCGAGATTTTGAAGTTTGCGCTTCTCCAGTTCTTGGCGGAGCACAACAATGTCATGAATATCTCGAACAAAAGAAACACCTACAATATCAGCATGGGCAGCAACAAATTCAAGATCCATAAGATCCTTTGATGTCAGGCCTTCAAACCGAATATTGCTCTCTGGGATGTTAATGGATTTGTCAGATCCAAGTTTACTGCCTTTTGGACTAGCATGGGTGATAGAGACAATGATTTCAGATATATCTGTTCCTTTTATGACTCCCCAAATCTTTCCATCATCAAAAGCAATTGGTTCACCAGGTTTGACTGAATCAAATAGATAGCCAGAAGAGCAGGTGATCTTATGAGTACCACTCATAGTCACAGGCAATTTGTCTGGTTCGGAAGAGCTGCTTCGTGATATGACTAGCAAGTCTCCAACTCTCAGTCTGATAAACGGCTCTATAGCGGGGACATCGACTACTTTCCCAAGTTGTGATCTCCTTTTCTTTCCCTTCAAATGGAGTTCTGTTCCGGACTGAACATAAGCAGTCCTAGTACACTCAGCCACACATCCAGTACCAGAGAAAACATGAATTTTTTTAGAAATTCGAAGCATCCTTTTCTTCCCTCTAGCATCACTGAATCTTATAGTGTCACCTATCTCAAGCTCACTGAGAAATTGTTGGTCATCTAGGAACAGGACTGTATCCTGAGACAAATGAGTAGGAGGAGGACCTGCTTGTCTGTGAGACAACCAAACTTGAGCAGGGAATACCACATTTCCTGAAGCATTTTTCTTGGGAGATATTTTGACTACAGATGGACCAGACTTCAGCTTCCCTGTTCGGAGCTTTGGTCCTGCTAAATCCATGAGAATTCGACAACGTTTTTCCAGCATCTGGGAACTTTCTTTCACTCTTTTGATTATCTCACTCCAGATGCTAGGATTTCCATGAGCACAATTGATGCGAATAATGGAAGTACCCGCCTTGATGAGATCAGTGATAAATGTTTCATTCTCAGTAGCTTCTTGGCCAACTGTTACCATGATGTGAGTAGTTCTGCCATCTTGTAGGCGGCCCAATAAGAACTCACTGTTGGAGGATGCCTTCTCCCTCATTGCTTGTATTGTGAATTTTCCATCATTCTGGGGGTCTAATATTTTCTCTGTGAAAATTCCTGCACTAATACTATCTTTGGGATTCAAAGAGTTTGTTTTCAAGGCCTCCAAAAGTCGAATACTGGCATTAAGACTTGAAAGAACATGCAAATTGATAATCTCCAAATTCATGAGACCAACCAAAGTGAGATCTTCTTTCAGTTGCTGAATGTCAAGGCACCTCAAAGCCAGATAATGTATTAAGTTTGCTGCACTATCCAAGTAATTTCTGAAAGGACCCAAGCATTAGAAGACGAAAATTGAAGGAAGCAGAAAAAATAGAACTCAAGATACGACAGAGAGCCTAGGTCAACAAGCATGTTTAACCACATAGCTTTTGCACAGCCCAGATAATTCATAAAGCAATAAAATTAAAAGTTGCGTGTAGCATAATTAAAGCAGGAAAGAAGCTAAAGATTTCAATTACTGAATCTTATTAGAATATCAGCTCGAGTAATGATGCATAAAAAGGTGCATGAAACAATCTTTCACTTGTCAACACATATCAACATGGACACGCATGGATATTTCTATTACAAGATTATCATCAAAATTACCTGTGATCTTATAAACAACATTACGCAAGTGTAAGCTAATTTGATTGTCTTCCATAACTTGACCTCAACAATACACAACCAACGTTGTAAACAACAACAAAAAATACCTGTGACACAATTTGAGTTGAGAAGCATTCCATTGTTCAGATGCCAGTACATGCAAGTAAACAGCCTTTAACTTTTCAACAACACTCCCTTTACTGCCCAGATGCTCAACAGTCCGCAATAAATCCACTTCTGTACCCAAAACAGAAGAAACAATTTCTTCATCCGGGCCCTTCAAATTCTCATCATTTTCAAAAGGAACAAGCATTTCATCGCCAGTGCAAGTGCCCGAATCACATAATTCAGCTTGATCGTTCTCATTAGGAACAGAAAAGGCAAAACTTTTCAGTTTCAACTTCGTCCTATGTAAACCAAACAACTGAATTACACCAACTTGTGTTCTAACAGGAAACCTCCAATTCAAAGTCACATTTATAGGCCTCCCCTTAGGCACAAGCCCCTGGAAATCAATACATTGAATGGCCTGAAAAACAAAAAAGAAATTCAAATAATCCATCCATTCAAAATTACATAAACACTAACAAAACTCCAATAGGTGCAATCTTAGCCATGGGTGCTTGTAGGCCACAACAAGAACCCATGAACATATTCTATGTGGGTCCCAAATAGTCAAGATTGCACAGGCGCATCGCTCATAAATTTTAGCGATACTAATAAACAATTAGAGAATCAAATTTCCGCACACAAAAAAAAAATACTAAAAGATGAAATTCACTAAAAAGAACAAAAGGGAGTTAAGAGATTTACATACACGATGAGGAAGTCTTGAAGTTGGATTTGTGACTAGACTAGCTGAAAGTGAACTAACACCTGACATCTTTCTATGCCTTCTTCCAATATCAGCAATCACTCAGCGAAAAAAAAGAAGGAAAGAAAAAGAAAAGAAACTTATAGAAAAGTAAGGAACTTTGTAGAAAAGGGTACCATTCTTTATAACAGATTGGTGAGGATTAATAGAGAGCAGAAGAGCAGAAGAGAAGAAGAGAAGCGGAAGAGTTTTTGGTTTGAGAGGAAGCTCTGAATTTTCTGCAGATAAAAAGGAGTGTGGTGGGCGTGTGCTAGATTCGTCCAGCGACATTACGTGGCAGAATCTAAATGGGGATTCGTAGGGGCCCCCTTCTTTAGTTGCCAATTTAATTTTGACCTTTTGTTTTTTCCTAAATCTAATCATGTAATAAGGCCACATTATATTGCAATTATTTAAAAAAGAAGAGGAGGAGGAGCTTTTAACGTTGTTAATTTTGATCGATTATGACACCTAAAGGTTACTTGAGAACGTGATAATAATAATTATTTTTAAAAAAAATTATTTAAAAATATATTAATTTTTTTATTTAAAAAAATATTTTTTATATTAATCTTTTAATATTAACTTTTCAAAATAATAGGAAAATAACAAAATAAATTTAATTTGAAAAAAATAAAAAAATAAATTGAACAAAATCATTTTTAAAATGAAAAAATAAACATAACTTTAATCTTACTAAAGTTAGATCCATTTATATTTTATCCTATTTATTATTAAAATTAACTTTACATCTTTGATAGTAATAGATTAATTTCCTTGTATGATAGATATTAAACTAGTTTTTGCCTTGCTTTTAATATTATTAAAATTAATTTTATATCTTTGATATGTAATTTCATTGTACAACGGATACTAATTACATTCTCCCTCACTTTTAATATTATTCCAACCATCCTCATTTTTCCGGAAAATGGATCCCAGCAATCAATTTAGACTGCGTTTGTTTATTATTATTTTTTCTGTTTATGGTGAAATAAAAATAATTTTAATGTAATAATATTAAAAATAATTTTTTAAAAAATAAAAAAAATATTATTTTAATAGATTTTCGAGTAAAAAAACACAATCACACTTTCACCAAATATTTTATACTTGCTTTTTATTATATATAAATTTCAACAATAAGTTTTACCAAATAAATATCTACATCCAACTAACTATCATTAACTATATTTTTTCAAATTTAATTTTTTTTAAAACCATAACCATAAAAACTATATAAAAAAATCACTCGTAAAAAGTGTTTGGTAATGTGGTAATTGTTATGATTGTGGTTTGAAAAACAATATTTTTAGTTAAGACTGATTTAAAAAAATATATATTTGATTAAAATTATGGTTGAAATTGAGGTTAAATAAAAAGTAATATAATGTGTTTGGTTAAGAATTTTTTTTAAATTGAGGTTATAAATAACTAAAAAATATATATTAATATCGATGATTTTTAATTTAAATATTATAAATTTAACTACTATCATTACATAATAAAATAAATAACATTTTATATAAAATATTTTTTATTATTCTATTAAACTATCTATAATTTTATCACATATAAAATTTATCCTACAAATACTATAATTTTTATGATTTTTTGAGTGTGTAACAAAATCAAGTAGAATATCATTAAAAACAGAATTGAGATTAGAATCAAATTTTACAAATGCATATAATTTCCTCTGATTTATATAATATCATTAAATAATATTAAATATTAATTTTTTTAATAAAAAAGAATTAAAAATTAAAAAAATAAATTTATTTACTATTGACGTAAATTCACTCTACATTGTTGTTCTCTCTCGTTACTCGCTCTCTTTCCTCTTCTCCTTTCAGGTTTGCCTAACCCGAACACGATGACAATTCAATCATTTAAACCGAACCCTTACCATCAGTAACAATCCCTGCATTCCCTGAACAATCCAACCTTGCTAGTTGCCCAGTAGAACTTCCCAGTGAGCTCTTTCATGGCATTAATTCAGCCTGTGGCAGTGGCTCCTCTGCAACTGGGCTCCTTCACTCCTCTACAACTGGTACCTCCACACGACTTCTTGTTATCCGATTCTTGCAGCTTGGCTTTACTCTGTCACTACGCTTAGCAGAGCTCTCTACTGCATGAAAAATAAATTATAATTCACTCTTGGCTTGGCTTTACTCATGCATGCAATAGAGCTGCTGAATCAATTCACGTGAATAATAGAGCTGAGCTGCGGAATTAATTCAAGTGAATAATAAAGCAAAAGCATAGAAAATTTGCTTTCGTTAAACCATGGTCATAGCCAATTTAAGCGAATCCCACCAGAACAAAATTTTTACCTTTACCTTACCTTAACCAAACGTTAATATTTGTGACTGACCACGAATCGCCGAACGGCATTTAATGAATGCGTTCCCGTCGTTGTTTCATGTTTGAAAAAATCGTGAAAACACTTTTCATAATGAAATAGCTTTCCATAGAATATGGACTTGATTATTAATGGAAATCAAATCCTTCGTGAAATGTGAATTAATATACATGTAGAAAGGGAGAGTGAAATGTGAGAGACTACTGATATAGCTTAGACCATCAGCAACCACGTCTTCTTCTTCCCAATGGCTTTTGAGATCCACTTCTTTTTGTGGTATTATTAAGCTATCTTCCAACCAGTTTCAGATACATGAATTAAATCAAACTGTATCCTCAGTCAAATTTGCGATGAGACAATATTGTAAGAGGTCACTTGCTACTCAAGCCAAAAAAAACCTCAGCATCAAGTCTCTCACTGTTAGATTCTTCTAGATGATAACGTTAAAAGAAAAAATTATGAATTAATAATAGCTGATTTACTTACATTAAGGCATCAGTCCACAACAAAATCAAATAACAGTCAACGATCATTATCCAAAAAACACAGCATCAGGGAATTATTAAATATAGGTCTTGTACCAATCAAGTACGTGTAGAAACCATAATGATATATGATGGAATAAAATTCTCACTAAACTATTAAAGGCTGAGCAAGTGCTCTCACGTCACATGCATCTACATTTGTACTAGTTTTAATCACTTGATATATATTGCCCATTCACGAGAAAACCACCTTATCGTAAAAATTCAATGGCCACCGCCACTCAATAAGTACAAAAAGTGGAAGCAGAGCTTTTCCCGGGGATCGTTGAGTAAGCTCACCTCCCTTGATCTTGGAGCAAGCTCACCTCCTTCTTCAAAAATGTCGGCAATGCAAAGGCAGCTGAGTGAACCTGTCAAGAAAATGTCACAAACAATATTCAGCTCTATTAAACAATATCCAACTCCCTGACATACAATTACCATTGGTTCAATAAGGATATCAATGAAAGAATCACGTTTCCACGATGCAAACAAAGAAAAATACAAAATTTGGGGTTTTTGAAATAAACATTAGAGTCATAAAGAAACAAGGAGATGGCATGAACTTAGTATCAAACTCGAAGAAGGAGCTACTACCTCAGAGTTATAGTACTTGAGTTCTCTTTTATGCTTGGTAGCACCTTCTAACTTCTCAATAGGATTGACAGGATTCAAGAACTCAACAGGCGGGCCCTCTGTTGAGCATAGGACAAACCCGATCACGCCACTGCATGCCATATAACAACAGACAGCAGGTAAGAATCATTGAAACCCCATTTGAATTTCCCTCATAAATTATTGAACAATGGCAAAACTGTGATGACAAAAATCCGGGAGACCATTTACTAACATTAACAAAAACCAAAATCTCAACTTCATGAACACAAAGTGAGATTACTCAGCATTGTGTTTTCATCTTAATCACAGTAAAGGGTGTGGTTGCAGAGATGTATACTCCAAATGGCCATGATTAAAGCATCCACCGGTCCCACAATTTTCAGACAATTATTTTTGAGATGAAGAATGCAAAAGCAAGTATGACAATAAATAGAGCTCATCATTACCTTGGATATGTTGGAACACTTGCCCAGGCATAATGAACAGAACCCTTAAATGTTTCACGGCAAATAGAGATCATATCCTCAATAAGATGTGTATGAAGCCACATACTTTCTGCCATGTTACAGAGGACACCACCAGGCCTTAATGCTCTAGCTATTGTCTCGAAAAATGGCTTCTCTACTAGCTCTTGAGCAGGACCTTAATCAAGAAGAGGAATCCCATGAGCAACATTCCTAAATGCATTAAGCCATAAAACAACGGAAATTTCTCTGAAGATCACAGAAACCAAGTTTTCAAATAGTTCAGTTCTCAACTATAGAAGCAGATTAGGGAACTGAGAACCAAACAGTTATATCTAAAACCCAAAAGATAGTTTCTAGCAAAAGTTTTCAAGCATATTGAACCAGAAACCAGAAGTCACACAAAATCCATTCATCTGCACAGTTCCATAGTTCTGAAACATGATTCTACCTCAATCAGTCACAGGCCACACATCCTGGTTTCCCTTCTGGTGTTATAAACTCTAAAGAAAGAGAACAATTATTCACATTCTAGAGCATACCTACAGGGTCTGAGGAATCAACAATAATAGCATCATACTTTCCTTCAGGAGTTGACCGGAGAAAATCTACAGCTGTAAATTTTTCAGAAGCAAGATCAGCTAATATCAGTTCAATTCACTTCAATTAACCCAAGGAAAACTCGCGCACTAATAATGAAGTCTTTATATAACTGGGACAAAGTGTAGAAGAAGGAACATGAAAAAATTGTTTGAGCATACCATCACCCACATGAAGTCGGACCCGAGGATCCTCAAATCCAACAGCCAATTGTGGAAAAAACTTCTTAGACACCTACAGTATTTTGAAGGAGTTAGACGGAGCAGAATGGTACTTGTGATGCAAGAAGGTTTTCACCAAATCAGCACTTACATCTATAACCATCTGATCTATTTCACAAATATCAATATGTTCCACAGAACTATGACGAGAAATTTCCCTAAGAACACCACCATCACCACCACCAACAACCAAAACCTGCATTATTAATTGCATGAAATGAGTGAACCAATTATGAAAATGAAATTAATTACACCAAGTTCAAAAGACATCCAGAAACAAAATTTGAAATGACTAGATGTTGTTTCCACGCAACCAGTCAAATTTTGGCTGTAAGGTTACCAAAAGAAAGATAGATGGCAGAGAAACAAGGTATGATGACAGAAGACCTTAAACATTTCCATGAGGTTCTAAACAGGAAATACAAGAACTGAAGCAAGGTAAGTTACTATTTCAAAACAACTACAATGGCATCTTATCAGGATTCATATCAGGTTAGAGGAAAGGCCATTGCATGCCATCTCATGAATTTCAGATTGAAGACTCCAGCTTATTTTAAACTCAAGTTTCATTCTACTCTCATTTTCTCTTGCTTTTCCCATTTTATCTTATGATTTCAGAAAGAAAGGCGACTTTGGAATGGAAGTTGTAATATTTTGTTGACAAGTATAACTGTGAGAAAAAAGAGAACTAATTGTTTCCTCTTTCATTTCAAAATCTCCTCCTAAAGTTCCAACAAACAGGCACTTGGCATAAAAAAAAAGCATATATGTTGCATGCTGCACAAATAACTACTCTGGACAGTGATTAACATTCAAGAGGGTGATAGAGTAGCTTCAGCACATCTAAATCATTGAAAAGCAGAAAAAAATAGCACTGTTTCATACAGTTTTGGGAGATGGAATCGAACAAAGGGGAAGATGGGCGATCATCTCCTGGTATGCGCATTCATCTTTCTCAGTCAATTGAACAATACCATCAAGAACAAGCACTTTCCCATATGATGTTGACTGTGAACAAACAACTCCGTATCAGCCAAATCATATAAAAACCAATGCAGCAAATCTAGGTAGACATATTAGCACACACTCAAAGAGGGCAGGAGGCAAACAACAGAACACGGAGATTTCATAAAATCAGTGAAATATATAGAGTTGAGATGGCCGTACCTCAAAAACCAACACCTCTTGATACTCTGACTTTCCCTTGTATAAAATCTCTTTCACTTCCAGTGTATGTGCTTCTCCTGCAGATGGATACCCAAAATCACAAACCATGGATACAGTGAGCAACTCAAAAAGAGACAGAGTAACCATTTCTATTCATCGCAAGAAAATAATGAAAAGGGAAAAAAAGTTCATAGATGACAAATAGTCCATATAAGGCAACATTTTCTGCAGGAGGGGGGGGGGGAGACAAATAAGTTAGCATAAAAAGAACACTGTTGTGGGAGCTAAATGTGGCAGGTTGGACCTCTGGCATTCTCTGTTCCTAATTTTTTTCCCCCAAGGTTCTCTGTTGTGCAATGTTTTAAAATTAATTTCAGCAATAAAAAGGGTCACTAAATGATATTGGGAGATTTCTATTCACATCACAAATTTCAGAATTCAATACAAAAATATGAAGTTGCAGGTGATTTACTGTCATCGGCAAAACACAACCCAAATAAGCATAGGAAAGATCAACAAGTGAAGACATTATTGCATTCAATGGTCACACATAAGTGGAGTGATACATACCAGGCCACATGGGATTGTTGAAGTAAACCTTTTTGCTAGTTTTGCCTACAAAAAAAGCAAAAAATGAGGGTCATCAATAGCAACCAATTTAAACCAAAATATCCCCAAATAAATAACAAGAAAATAAAAAACTGGAACTGGAAAAGGAGAAAAAATAAATAAAAGATACCAGAGCAAGAATGAAATTCCGAGAACCACCCAGAAACAACAGTAGAATGGCATTTTGCGTCAAGCTCAGGGGCAGAAGCCCTAGCCTTCAGGCAACACGAAGGAATAGCCTTCTCTGAACCATTCCCATTATTCGCCTTCCCATCCATTGTCTTCTGGCATTCCAAACCTCTTCCTGTGCCGCCCTCCATAGATTATCCTTTTCTTCTCCTGCTCCAGCCTCTAGACACCACACAGAATTCTGTAAAATCAGTAAATACAAAACACAAAGGAAAAGAAAAAAACCAAAAACAACACTAATAATAGTGGTTAATCAATGATGACAAAATCAAAACTTAACACATAGACACCTGCAAATTCAATGATTCAAAACATGATGAGTAAAGATTACCAAAAGAACTGTATGAAACTGCATGCAGTACCAAGCAAGTAAAAAGGAGATCAATTTATATAATAATCAAAACCATCCTCAGAAAGGAAAGCTACATTATTTTCACAAAGTAAAGATTGAAAAGGATTCTCCAAATAAAATTTTTAAGAGGATGAATATCATTAATGAATAAACACCACATTGATCAATAATTTCCAAATTAGCGATTGATTTAGTACCAAATAAAATACAAGAATCTATAATTAAGATTCTGATTCGGAAAAAATGCTAATTTCTCTGAATATCCGAGAAGCAATGGTTCATTTCCATTTTGAACAATATCACAGCATGCAAAGCGATACAACTTGAGAAGAAAGGGAAAAATTAAATATTACTATCTGCACAGAAATAATTTATTAAGAAAATATTAAAAAAAGAACAAGAAATGTCAAAAAGAATGAGATCATGAGTTGGGTTCTTAAAAAAATACAAAAGAAAAGTCAAATTCAACCAGTACACCCTTGTTCATTAAGCACGACAGCAACAAAAAAAAAGGTCTGTTTGGTTCCCGAGAAAAAAATCAAACAAATAATATTAACATTCTTTTACTACCAACACTAGTTTTCTTTACGTTCTTTTCTTTCTTTCCTGAAGAAATTAATAAAAAGGAACAAGAAATCATTTTTAACAAACAAGAAAAGGCTAGGTTTTACTAAAAATGGCACAAGAAACAAAGCCTGTAAAGCTGCCAAAAGCCTCACTAATTCACTTCGAAAAAAAAACCCAAAAATGAAAAAACTACAAAAAAAATATAAAACAATACAGTAATGAATGGGAAAAAAAAAGCATCAGAGAGAGAGAAAGAAAGGTTCTTGCCTGGTGTAAATGTCAGTGAGAGAAATGAGAGTGTATTATCGTTGCTAATAATACTATGAGGCTGAATTTGGGTTGATCAGGAAGACAAAATGGAAGGGAAATGAGATAGAAAGGCAGAGAGTGTCTCCCTTTCGTCTTTCTCTTCTTTTGATTTCTCTCCTTTGCAGGCTTTAATGGTGTGTCGTGTCGTGATGAGCCTGCAAGCTCCTCGCACGTATATAGACGGGTCTGTGAAGGGTTGAACGCACAGACAACTAAGCCCATGGTTAATTTAACTGTACACTTGGTTTGTAGCCCATCATTTGGATAAAAAATATTGAATATATAATTTGATATATTTTTAAATAAAAAATATTTTAAAAAATAATTATTATTACAACAACAAATAGATTCTTAATTAAAAAAATAAATTAAATTGACTTATATTCTGATTACCTTGATTAAAAATTCTAAAAATATTATTTTTATTTTTTTAATTAACTTATCTTTTAAGTTAAACAATATACACACACACATTTAGATTGCTAGTATTATTTCAAGTGTTCTTATGTGTAGAGTTGTAATTAATTTATATTTTTCATTTTCATTTTAATGTTTTACTATTAGTTTTTTTTTATTTCGGGTCTTTTTGATATTATGATTGCGATTTAAAGTATCTTTTACTTAAAAAAATATTTTTAAAATTAACATATTAAAATGATTTAAAAATAAAAAATAAAAAATAATAATTTTTTAAAAAATATAAGTTTAATTATATTTGTAAAGGGTCCCTTCCTCGTGGGCAATTTGAGCGTAGAAGAGAGTGTGGGAGATGCAATCTTGCTGGAGGCATCCACACAAGAAAAATATCAAGCATGCGTATGCTTTGTGCAGACAGAAAAGCTTGCACTTTAACTTGACACTAGATGTGTGGAATCACTTTATTAGTGCTCCAAGACGTAATCATATTATTATATGTTAGTCTATTAAATGATTATAAAGCAAAGTACTTTGAGGGGAGAAAAAATAAATAAATAAATAAAGAGGAACAATTTATTTTATTTTTCATATCGAAAGCTTTTGGAAGAGCACGAGAAGAATACATTTATTTATTTATTTATAATTTAGGATGTTCAAACAACTTATATAAAAATAAAATACCATGAGAATAACAGATATATATACTATGATTTGAATCCAGAATATATAGACAAAAAACCCCTTCCAAGATTACTAGATAACAGGCCTCGATACTAACAATATATCTATCTATTAAAATAATATTATTTAAAATTTTTATTTTTAATATCAATATATTAAAATATTTTTTTTTAAATAAAATTTTTTAAATCAAGTTTTTATTTAAAAGAGCTTGAATCGCAGCCCCAGATTGGATCGCATATTATCTTCGTAGGGGATCTCCTTTTCGCTGTTGGGAACTTAAATTAATCAATGGCCATAACCTTTCCATAGTTCATTGACTTTTTTTTTTTATTAATATAGAAGTCCGGGCCAGTTTATATGTACTATAATTAATTCCACGTTAATTCCACGGTTTACGAAACATCCTGCAAACCCCCAATGAACAGGTAAGACACTGCGGGGTGACAGACATACCCCACAGAGAAAAACCAGTAAAAATTAAAAAAAAATTACTTTTCAGCCCCACTATAACTAAAACTAAAACTAAAATTCAAAAAAAAAAACAAATAACTACACCGCTGAATCACAGCCTGCAGACTAGTTCATTGGCTTTTCGCGATACATGAGCGAATGAGGATCGATTATACATTGATTTTAATAATATTTTTAGAAAATACTGCTTGCTTCATGCATGCTTTTGTGTCTTGTTTTGTTTTTTCATTTAACACGTGAATGAATTTTTTTTATGTGGGGTGTCCGGGCCAGCTTACGCGCACCACGACTAATCCACACGGTTCACTGAACATCCTGCAAGGCCAGTGAACAGGTAAGGCACCGCGGGGATGACAGGCGTACATGGTAAGGTTCGAACCCATGTGCTGAGGAAGGGGACAACCCCTCCCACCGCTGGACTAGAACCTCACTTACAACACGTGAATGAAATTGATTTGTCAAGTCGTTGTATTTTAATTATTTTTGACATGACATGTAAAATGAATTTAAATTATAATTGACGTCACAGGTGATTTAAGAAGATAAATATGTTCGGAAAAAAACTCAAAACATTTTTTTAAACAAGGTAGAATCAGTGAATTAAAAAGTTTTTTATTTTTTTACTGAATAAGAATTTTTAATCGATTTCTTATAAAATTCTTTTGACTTCAATCAAAGATTAATTCTAACTAAATATATTTATGACTTATCTTGACTAGTCAATTAAAAAATAATATTTAAATAAAATTATAAAATTCATACTAAAAAAATCTATTTGTGTTTCTTATTGGATATTGAACAGATTATTAATACCAGAAGAAATGCCTTTTTATTTATTACTATAACTAAAAACTAGCCATGTATTTAAGGTAATTCAAATAATTCGTTGGTTTTGCTTTCAGTTCTTTTGGTGGTGATAAATGTGGCTACAGATTCTGCACGTAGTGTATTATGCTTAAGATTTTTTTTTAAGTATTTTTTATTTAAATAATAATTTTTAATTTTTAACCTAGTATATTAAAATAATCAAAAAATATTTAAAAATATTAATATTTATATTCAACCCACTTATATAAAATAACAAATTATCAAAGAATTGATGTCAATAATTTCACGAGTCCTTATAAGACGCAGAAATAGATAAATAAAAGTTTCATTATATATATTGAAAAGAAATATCTTTCATATAATTAATAATAAAATCATTATTAAGTAATTTTAAAATATAAAAATTCAAAAATAATAAGTATACTATAAGTGTTNAAAAGAACACAATTACTAACAGAAAAAACTGAACACTTACAAATATTGTAATAAACTATTTTCTTAATATTTCAATAATTTTATTTGATAACAAATTAAAAATAAAAAAATATAAAGCATTAAAAAAATAAACTAAAAAATTTATTTAAAAAAAAACTTGATTGAAATCAACATCTAAAATTCATATTCTTGTTGTGTTGTTGTGGAATTGAGATAAATTTGCGTAGAAACAATTAAATAAAATAATTAAATCAACTCTATGACAACTAAAAGATGAAAGGTTAAAATAATTACAAAAATAATTTTAAAAAATAAAATTTATATAAGATTATTATTCAAAACTCATGAATTGAGTCAGAAAACTATAATTATCTCATAGAAAAAAGCACGGAAAAAAATTATAAAACAAAACCTTCAATTATATAAAATTAAAAAAATTAAAAAAAATAAGAATTAAATCTAGTATAAGAAAATAAAAAAAAATAATGAGGGATCGCATCCAAAAATTTAATAAAAAGAATTATGATAAAATTAAATAACAAATAAATGAATAAAATATTAAGGAAAAAAATAATTTTTTTTAGAAAATGATAAAAACAACCAATAAATAGCAATTAATAAAACAAAAAACAAAATTGATACAAATAAAAATTAACCGAAAACATTTGATTTTTGTAAAGATTGACATAAAATGGAAGGTGAAAAAAAAGAAAAGAAATAGAAAAAAAAACCATACTAAATCACAAGCATTATTTCATCGTGCAAAAAAAATAATAAAATGACTTTTTAAATTATATCTTAAAAGGTGATGTTTCTTCGTCATAGAAGATGACACTTGTGTGATTACAAAAACATGAGTGTCTTTTATTGGCTAGAAACCACCTTTATTTTTTTAATTATATTTATATTTATTAGAATTTTCACCCAAAAATCTTTTTTTATTTTTTTAATAATGTTATTTTTATTTTTTATTTTTTTAATAATGTTATTTTTATTTTTTATAAAAACAAAAAAAATTAAATTGACCTTGCCTAACTCACCTAATCCATTATCCAAACAAATCGTTTAAAAACCCAGTGTACAAGCCTAAAATACACACAAAGGATTCAGTCCAAAAATCACCATAGTTATTAAGACTAATTAAGACCATATGCAAAAGAAATTAATAAATTAAACCAAGCCAAAGCAACCAGCTTTCACCAACTTAATCCTAATTAGTGATGGAGCAAAGAGATGTCGAT
The DNA here is from genome assembly GCA_015708895.1 of Populus ilicifolia. Lineage (NCBI taxonomy): Eukaryota > Viridiplantae > Streptophyta > Magnoliopsida > Malpighiales > Salicaceae > Populus > Populus ilicifolia. Next base: position 1,124,841 of record SRLM01000059.1, on the reverse strand, counting down.
CTTTAACAGCTTTTGATGGCTCGGAATTTTTGGATTATAGGTTCCTAGAAACAAAATTATAAGGCGTGAAAACAGGTTTGGTTATCATATAATGAATAATATTTTATAAGAGGTCAGATTATACATGCATACATACATATATGTACATATATATTAGAGTTGAGAAAGACTTGTTTTTAAAAGTGAAGAATTGTAATATTTTATATTAATTTTTTTTTTTTACAAATAGAGCATATTAAAATAATTAATATCTAATTTTATAAAATTATAAAAAAAATTATGAGATATGAAAGCTGAGTTAAGCTGAATAATAATAAATAATATTTTTTAAGGAGAAGTGAACCGGACCTTAAAGAAGACCAGTATATCTAGACATTCAAAATTGATTTTTGAGCAGAAATCTAGGAATTTTTCAAAAAGAAAAACTACACATTTTATAAAAATAATTTATAAATTAGGATAATTAAGAAAAAACTGACAAAACAGTATACTTTAGCTGATTACATTACGAAAAACAGCACAATTAATTAAGATTTAATAGCTTATCACTACTTTCTTTCAATAGCACAACGTGTTCGAATTTGAAATCTCAAAGGTTATTCCCAAGAACATCACCCTTAAAGACATTTTTTTTTTATTTGTGTCAAAATCTGGAAACGAAGTTGCTAATTTTTCTTAAAGATCGCACCATTTTCAAAAATCTAAATCCAAATTTTAATTTTTTTTTTTATGATTTAAGGATCAGGCCAAATTCTTAAAGGTTGAGCAACTTCTAATAATATAATTTATTCCCTTTTGATATATTATGATTTTTGCAGTTGTATTATTATTGAAGGTACTGTTGACGAGAGTGATTAAAGTTGTTTTTTATTTAAAATTATATCATAATAATATTTTTTATTTTTATGAATTTATACACAAGCACATCAAGATGATTAAAAAATTATTAAAAAATAATTTAAAATAAAAAATTAAATCTTTATAGGAAACCGGTTGAACAGCAACTTCCCACCATACTGCTTCGCAAGTTTTTATCCTCATATGTGCTATTTGAGATAAAAACAGAAAAAGAAAAACTCAAAATCTACACCTCAATTAGTAGAAAGTATAATGAAAGGCTGTATTCATCCTCACCGACAAAATAGTTGCCACCTCGTGAGACTGTCTCTACGAAAGGACCCATGATAAGTCCTTTCGATCTTGTCTTGTTCATGGCAGATCTGCGTCTGTGGGTGATGAGTTGGATTTCTCATTTGCAGACACTGTAGAAGATGAAATGGACTGCAGATGCTATTTGGAGGACTGCAGAACATGGTGTTCACCCTTCCCAAAGCTTATGAATTATACATAGAAACTATTTTAACCTATAGTAGTTGTATAGCACAAACTTTCCTAGATGAATATTCAAAATAAAATGTGATTCTTCAAGAGGGTTAAAAGAAATGGGGGAGGAGAAATGAAGGAACGTGTTAATTCAGTTTAATGAAGAAGTCTTAATTTATTACAGGTTTTTCTTTATAATTCATTTAATATTCAGGATGTTCTTGTGTTTTTTCCATCTCCTAATATTTTTTTTTTACATTTAGATATTTTATTTTATATATTTTTTTAACCCACAAAACACAAAACACTTCAAAAATTAACTATTATCACAGTCCCACACATATAATGCTCGATTTTTTTCCTTGTAAAAGATTCTTATATTAATTAAAAATAGTCACCTCCTTCAATTATTATAATCATCATGGCTTGTCTCTTTCAAAATCGTGTTTCACCGTGCAGTAGGGTTTGTTTGTAAAATATTTTTTATTAGAAAATATATTAAAATAATATTAAACCAATCATTTAAAAAATTAATTGTAACAAAAAAAGAAGAGCGGTCAAGGCTTTGAAAAGACCAAGAAGACATGCACTAACATCAGCAAAATTATTATCGATCCATCATCATTAGCTCGGACTTTAAACGTACACGTGGTGGTAAACAGTATGTTGAGGGGAATCATGTCTGAATATCATTCTAGCAAAATGATGAATCTCTTACACGTGTTCTTGGCTCTGTCTTTAATTTTCTGTGGAAAGATACCTTCAGAAACAGTAAAACAAAAAAAACTCAGACGCATGATGAATCTGGCAGCCATGATTTGGACCTTTTATTCCCCATTTATACAGAACAGTAACCAATGATTTACGAGTTTTTTTTAGATTGTAGTGTAGAGTATTTCTTTATTTAAAAATATATTAAAATAATATTTTTTATTAATTTTTAACTGCACAACAAAAACCACTTAAAAATATTAATTTTTTTAAGATTTCAACTAATTTTGATGTGTTTAAATTAAAAATAATTTTTATAAAATAAAAAATAATATTTTAATATATTTTTAAATAAAATACAGTTAAAAAAATAACTGTTATGGAAAAATATTTCACGGGTAACTAGACCATACTAATCAAGTCAAAAGGGTTTAATTACTATTCGATAAGAGTTGTATTTTTATCACACACCCATCATTAAACTTTGCCAAATGTTGTAAGAAAATTCTTAATCTTATATTGCAATGAAATCCAGGACACTGGTGAATCCTATGGTAAATCAAGAATTTATGAAGCTGCATTGTTTTGATGAAATGAATTTTAGAAGTCAAATAAAATTTATCAATCTAATATTAGTTTGTCTAAAATTTATTTTTAATACATAATTCTTGAAAGCACATGTTTTTTTTTTATCATGCCATAAACATAATTATGGAATATTGAATTCAAGTTTGATAAAAAAAATAAAAATATTAAATAAAGTCCTTATAAAGGAACCGTGTACATGGTTGGATTACCTTCTTTTTAGAAAAGAAGTATATATAGTTGGATGACCTTTCGTTTCAGAAACTTCTAGGGTATTTTAATTTGATATTTTCTAAATATACTAAAACAAAACTAAATTATTACCGCAATAATAAAACTAAAAACAAATACTCACTTAAAATATATAATGTTTTTTGAGTGGCCTCTATAATATAATTTTTTTTCATTCTCAGTTACAAATAAAATTTATCTATTTAAAAATGTGATTTCTATTGCTTTTTTATTTTTTAAATAATATCAAAATACATGGTAATAATTTTTTTATTTTTTAAAAAATATTTTTAATATTAATATATTTAAAAATACTAAAAATACATTAATTTGAAATTAATAAAAAATAAAAAAATTTAATTTTTTTAAAATACTTTTAAAACGTAAAAAAAATTAAAAAATAAGATTTTATTCTTCTTATTTCTAATTATCAAAAATTTCTTATTTCTAATTATTAAAAATTTGAACAAAAAATGAAGAATAGAAAAAGAATTTTAAAATTTTTATTTGATGCAATTATAGTGGATTTCAAGAATAAAAAAAATTGTAAACAAATCTACAGAAATAAAAAAAAATTAAGTAAACAAGAATTTATTAAAAATAAATTTTAGAACTCAGTAGCTGAAAACTTGAAGGGTGGAATAAATTAATTATTGCTATTCAGTGAATACAGAACTCAGTAACTGAAAACTCGAACAATTTTCAAGAACTAATAATTGGACGGATCATCAACTTCCACTTCTACGCAGAACCAAAACCATGGTCAGTTACCATAAATTTCTTTACAGGAGAAAATCTTGATTCCTTCTGTAAGAAAATAAATTCAAAGTCGAATACAATGAGGGGGTGGAAAGAATTACCGTACTATACGCAAATATATATATTAGCTATTATTAACAGGAAAAGCTGTTGCACCTTTTGAGCTCAACAACGATCACACTTATGTTATCTTTGCTGCCCCGAGCCATTGCTAGCTCGGTTAGCACCGCTGCAGCCTCTGCTGCGCGACAACTCTCGCTCACAACTCCCTGGGACTTCCTCCTCATCCGGCCATGCAGGCATCTCTTTATAATCTGGCATGCGAATTCGTTGGAGATGACATCCCAGAGGCCATCACTGGCTAGGACGAGGAATTCATCATTTTCAGTTCGCTTATTCACGGTGACTTCTGGTTTGGAGGATACAAATGGTTTGAGATACTGGTCACCTGCATCAGGATGTTAAAGCAATGTAAGTAAGGAAAAGGATATATTTTATTCATGAAATTCAATCTCTTAATCCTGCTTGTGCTAAATATCTTTTCAATATGACCTAACGGCAGCAACTCTCAAGGATGGTTAACAGCAGGTCACTAGTGATCAACGTGATCTGGTGGTTGCCCTAGTTGTAAGGCAGCGCAGGTCTAGCTACTAGTCCCCCATTACTAAATTATCTTGAGGCTCCGATTGTTTTTGTGATGCAGCCTGCATTTTATGTCAATCATAAATTTAAAAATATTCGATACTCTCTTGAAACCTCGACAATTTCATAAGACTTTACAAATGTCCCATGTTTTCCCAATAATTGACCTAGTAGTGATATTGGTTTATTAAGGTGGTCAGCAGGTTTGCTCTCCAACGAATCAAATCCAAATGGAGGCTGTAAACAAGAGAATCACTCGTGATTCAAATTCAATTGGAAGCTTTAGGAAAGAAAATTCACTGTAAACGAATAGGTTTATTTGTGAGTAATCTGTTCGAAATTTGATAGAGTATAATTTTTCGCGAACCATACTAGTGAGGAAGGAACTAGACTAAAACATGTATGGAGTAGCCAGCAAAGAAGAAACATGAGAGAACAAGATGATCTAGCTTCTGCCTTGTAATAATTGATGGAAGTTTCACATACCTATAGACCTGGAAGTGGCAAGAACTCCTAGAACACGGTTTCCGTTCCAGTTTATAACCCTTCCACCTGCAGCTTCAACTCTCTCCAACTCATCAGGTCTGTCAGGCTTTGCAAAAAAGATGTCTCAGCAAATTATTCATCTTAAACATAGAAAGATAGAGACTACACCTTTAGAAAACAATGGTCATATAGCATAATTTGTTCAAACATTATATTTTCCATTTTTCCCTTTTATATTTTATTAAACGATCCCTTTTAAGATCTGTAGCTTGGAAGCTCAACCTCATAAGGAGTGGATTAATTCTGATCGCTTTTTCCCAAATTATTTGCTGTAACTGTGTCCAGTTCAAGGGAAAATTAGCACCGCAGGAATCATCACTGTCTTCATATTTTACAATGTTTTGTTGTGTAAAACATTCTTTATAGTTTCATTTTCTTTTTAAAATCTTAACAGGACACTGAGCTAAGATTATAGGGTGACCATCTGATGATCAAAACATCCTATATAATATTACCAAATGATTTTAATGGTAATTAAACAACACAACCTAAATAGAAATCTCATGAACCTTCCTTTTCTTTTGATCTTGATTAGGTTAACAAGCACGAATTTCATATCTGAGAATAAAATTCCGGAAAATCCCAGAAGATTTTATTGTTCTATACTTGAAAAAAATAGATCTAAGAGTTAAAAAAAGGGTTTTTTTTAATTAAAATATTATTTTTAAAACTTTTTATCTCCTATTTCTTTTTTTCTTTTTTATCCGTCTCTCCTATACCATAAAATATCTCAGTTTCAGCTTGAGCGCGAAGAATTTTCATAAACTTCCTCTATTTTTCCCACTTTAATTTTTCAGGATAATCCTCAACTTTAAATTGAAATCAATTGATTGAGAATTAAGTCATAAAACTAGCGAATAGCTTCACTCAATTAAGAGATTGATGGTCTAAATCCAAATTGAAGGCGGGAACCAAAAAAACAAAAGAAAAAATCACTCGATCGATTTCAACAAACCCAAAAATCATTACCTTATGATCAACTGACAATGGCACGGCAACTCCACCTCTACAAATCACAGCTCTAGAATCCCCACAATTAGCCACCACCACCTCCTCCTTCCCCACCACCGCAATAACAGCCGTAGACCCAATCATCTTATCCTTCACCACCTCCTCATCCATCTTTCTAAAACACTTCTCCATCACCTTCTCCCACTCCACACCACCACCCCCTTCCTTCCCCTCCATTATCTCCTCCACAAGAACTCTATGCAACCTCTCTTTACAGGCCTCCGCTACAAGAGCTCCACCATGTCCATCATAAACACCAAAAAAATCATACTTCTTTTCACCTTCATTAAAAATCAAAAACCCCAACTCCACCTTCAGTGTATCTTCCATCTCTTTCCTCCCCCCTATAACTGACACCGACCCATATGATAAAACTACTTCATCTTCCAAAACAACATCATTCCTCGGCGGTGTTAACGATATTGATATCTCCTTTGAACCACCATCATCACTAGCTTTTGCACCAAAAATTCCTCCTGATTTTTTCTCTTCACCACACAAATCACCGTCCTTCCTCTCAATGCCTTCATCCCCACCGGAGATGGTGACATGAGATTTATTATTTTCACACGTATACTTCAATCGTCGGATTTTTAATCTTCTCCGACGAGAATTCAACGTCTTGATCACAGTGAGCTGATCCATCCTCCTTATCAAAGAGTCTCCAAGCTGTCGCAAACAAACATGTAAAGCAAATCAAATCAAATCTCAAGTGTCGAGAACCAAAACAATCACAGAAAAGCAAATATCTTGGTGCCAACCTCTTCATTCTGCATGAAAGAAGTAAAAATTTCGTGGTAGAAGAGGAAAAGCATTGGAGCTAAATGGGAATATAAAACAAATAGGCAATGATAGTCATGTTAAAGCAGATGAAGGGTGGCCGTTGATTGTTCTTTGGTGCACTTGTACACTGCCACATGGGGTGAACAAAAGCCACTAATTTGGATTTGTATAAGGGAGACGTGGACGGAAGAGATGGATTAAGGGGTACGTGGACGATGGATCTGGGTGTTGGGGCCCAAGTGTGGAAATGTAGAAGTTATTACGTGGCGTCTCGATGTGCTTAAAGTATTAAAAGTCAGGCTTTGATGTGTTTGGATCTGACAAGGAAGATTTTTGACTTGGAAACGAAAAGGATTCTTAAGACACGTGTTTAATGATGCTGCGTCGCGTGTCCGATGACAGCGGCTTTGGCCATCTTTTGTGTCGGGTGTTAAATTCGAGTTTTTATTTTAAAATTAGCACTTTATTTTTTATTTTATTCTTTTTCCACCCTCAAAAATATTATAGACAGTAACACGTTTGGAAAAAAAACGCGCGTATAAAAGGTGGAAAGTGCAGCTTGAAAAAAGAATAAGAATACAGGTGGGTTGCCGAAGCCTCAAGAGAGAGAAAATAAATAATTATTTTTATTTTCCTTAAAATAGTTTGATGGATGAGGAAATAATAAGAAAGTGATTGTATTCATGCCACATTGATGTTTAATTTTTTATTTATTGGGTATTAAAAGTATTTAACCCATTTTACTTCTAGTCAAGTCAAGTGGTATAGAAATGGAGTGAATGCAAAGTATAGATTACAGTATAAATATGAAAGTAAAATACAATAGACGAATATTATCGAATTAAATCTCAAGTTTTCTATTACATAACTTCTTTATTTATGTAATTTTTTCAATGAGATTTAAATAATTTTTTTTATTAAATTTATCCAGGAGCAATAGACAAATGTCTATTGTTTTAAAAAATATTTAATTTCTATTGACAAACAAACTAAGTCGAGATTGTTGTAATAATGATAATTTAATAAGATAATATGTGATGTTGTAATAAAAATTATTTTTTAAAATATTTTTTACTTAAAAATATTTCAAAATATTAATTAATTTAAATTATTTTTAATATTAATATATAAAAATTATTATTATTGTCATAATCTAATTTTATTTTTTTTTAAAATATATAAATAGTAAAATAAAAAATAAAAAAGTTAATTTTTTTTAAATTTTTAAATTTTTAATTTTTTTAAAAAATATATAAATAGTAAAATAAAAAATAAAAAATTTAAAAATTGGATTGAAACAATATAAATTAAAAGTTTGAGGAGGATTGAATTATAAATTTAAAAATCAATTTGATCAAGAATTGATAAGTATGAGGATTTAATTAACCTTTAATCTAATTAATTAATGCAATAAAACTTAATTAAAGAAATAGCAAAATTTTGTGCTTATTTAGGTTGAAATTACAAGAAATCAAGATTTAAGGACCAAAGTGAATAAGAAAGGGATACTTAGAGAGTTTAATTGATTTTATCAGGGCTAGTTTGAAAAACAAAAAAGTTGAAAAATCGTTTGAATCGATTAAATTGAAAACCAATGACTGTTTTGTAAATGATACTGAAATCAGGGATCAGGGACTCAATTGTTAAATGTCAGAAGATCCGGGATCAAATTGGAAATAACCATTTTAGTTGAAAACGGCGCCGCTTAACTATTCATCGCCTTCCGATTCAACAGGAAACTCACGTCTCTACTCAACCAACAGATGGCATCGCACACGTTCCGCGGGGGGGCGGGCCGGGGGGAAAGACCACCGCAGGGCAGAGAACGAAAAGAAAATAAACCCAGAAAAACGAACAAGACAGAAGAGGACCAGCGGAGCAATAGACGCGAAGGAGGGGAGAAAACCCACGAACAGAAAAATACAAAGAAAAAAGACATTACAGAGAGAGAGAGACAGACACAGGAACGCAGAAAAACAAAGGAAGAACAAGGGAAGGCGAAGACGAAAACAAGACAGAGAGGATACAGCGTTCGGTCAGCCTGCGCACCATCACTGGCTTCTTCTCCAGCAGGACCAGGCAAGTCTCTCCGCACTCTTTCCCCGTCTACCAATATTAATTCACTTGTCATAGACAATTTTAATTCACCTCCGATTGCTTGTGCGCGTGCCTGCAGTGATCGGGCCGGGCCGGTTAAGTACAGCTTAAAAAAAATAAAAAAAAATTATGTATGCATTTTAATTTTTTTATTAATTTATTCACGGAATTATAAATACAAGATATTTTTTTTAGCTACATAATATTTAATTATATTAAAATTATATTATTAAAAGTAAGAATTTATAAAATAATTTGATATGGATTAAGAAATATATTTTAGTTGAAAAATAAAAAATAGTCATAAAATTGAAAATAATAAAATTTTATTTTGATTCTTGATTTATAGAATTTATAATTTAGTCCTTTAATTTTTAAAAAATTATAATTTAAATCTTAAAATGTCTTTTAGAATTCTAAATAATATTTTCAGAAAGAGGTTAAAGATAATGAATTTTTATTTAATCCTTGTAAAACTCGGGTGAACTTATAAATATATTATGAAAAAAATATATTTTTAATTTTTTAACCGTTTTAATGAACGTCCTTTAAATTTTTCAAATCAATTTAATCATTAGAGTGAACTTTGATGTAGAACCAATACGGTAAGAATGGAGCTTGACTTCTAACCTTAGCATCAACTTTTATGCATGACCGGCGTTACCTCTTGCGTTTCTTGGGATGGAAGAAGACTATTGCTTATCTGGTCCTTGGAAAATTGACAAACTTGACTGTAACTTATCCCTAATCTCTGATCACTTGCTAACGCGACAGATTTGAGCTCTGGCTTTTCCTAGCGACTTCGCACCACAACATAAATACCCCACACGGAAAAAACATAAGGGAACCTAGCAACATCAGATTGGCCAAGTCTTTGAAATGTTTTCCACGGCTCAAGTCAATGGAGTAAACTATACAGAAATTACTCAAGAGAGCCAAGCCCCAAATTACGTTTTCACGATAACATCATTTGCAGGACAGTGAAGCTAAAAAAAACTATGTCTTTGGAAATGGATTACTCTGTAGTTTGCTTGTTGATGCTGGTCCTTGTATATCATGGAGCTGGCCATAACGAAACGTTCCAAGAAGCAAAGTGTAAGAAGCATGGTCCGGCCATAAGATTTCCATTCAGACTCGACAAGCAGCCAGAGTACTGTGGCTATGATCCTCGGTTTGTTCTGTCTTGCAATGAAAGGAAAGAAACATTGTTGCAGCTACCAACTTCTGTGACGCTCAACATCAAGAAAATTGACTATAAATCACGGTTAATCATTGCAGCTGATCCAGATAAGTGCCTCCCAAGACAGCTTAGAAACTTCAGTTTATCTAAATCTCCTTTCAAATTTGCGGACCAGTACCTGTATGATTATACCCTTTTCAACTGTACATCAAAGCATGGAGATTCTTATGGGCGGATACCTTGCCTTAGTCTTCCTGGATATGATATCTATGCCTATAGTTCTATTTATTTCATCGGTGATACAGACCTGACTTCTTGTACCAAGATGTATAATGTTACATCAATTCCATGGGAGATGATTCGCGGTGATTATATTCTTCAGTTGAACTGGTCAGAACCAGCAGCATGTGGAGTTTGTGAAAAACAAGGCAAGTTCTGCGGATGGAAGAATAACAATACTAAGCTTAAAACTGAATGCTATAAGAAGCCTAAATCAAATGAAGGTACGGTCTGTATTAGATTCTGCTTTAGTTTTCTGCAGCCAATCTAATTCTTTGTGCTTAATTTGAAACTATTGGATGACATCTTTAGTTAAGAAAATCAAATATTTTCACGAGTTCTTCAATTTTAGTTATGAAACATGTAGTTTTCAGGTCATGTAGGTTGGTTGCTTGATACATGTTGAGATTAGTAAATTGCACAAGATAGTCATGGTTCACATAAGATCCACGAATTATGAGTGTCGAATACGTGCTATTAAAGAATCTAATGTTACCATATTTTTTCTCTTACAGGCAAAATAAGGAAGATAGAGGGTGCGGGTGAGATTTCTGCAAATTTGGAAATTTTAGAATTGTTTCCTCATCTTGCATCTCCTAAACTATCTTGACGAGTCCTTGATAAAGAAATGTTTTGTTTGCAGTTGCAACCGTGGGTTCGGTTCTTGTGTTCCTGGTATTGTTAGCAGCCTACCGTGTCTACAGCTCTGATAGAGCAGCGAAAAACAATCAGAAAAGGATTGAAAACTTTCTGGCAGATTATAAAGCTCTCAAGCCCGCAAGATACACATACGCTGACATTAAAAGGATTACGGATGAGTTCAAGGACAAGCTGGGTCAGGGAGCATATGGAACTGTGTTTAAAGGAAAGCTTTCCGATGAGATCTTTGTTGCTGTGAAGATCCTGAACAACTCAACAGGAAACGGAGAAGAGTTCATCAATGAAGTGGCAACAATGGGAAAGATCCATCACGTCAATGTTATACGCTTAGTTGGTTACTGTGCTGATGGATTTCGAAGAGCTCTGGTCTATGATTACCTGCCAAATGAATCATTAGCGAACTTTGTATCTTCAGAACATGGCGAAACCTCCAGTCTTAGCTGGGAGAGGCTTCAGGATATTGCTCTTGGCATGGCTAAAGGCATCGAATATCTTCACCAAGGCTGTGATCAGCGAATCCTCCATTTCGACATCAAACCTCATAACATCTTGTTAGATGACCATTTCAATCCAAAGATTTCTGATTTCGGTCTAGCAAAGCTGTGCTCCAAGGATCAGAGTGCCGTGTCCATGACTACAGCTCGAGGAACCATGGGGTATATTGCACCTGAAGTTTTCTCCAGGAACTTTGGGCTTGCTTCCTACAAGTCTGATGTTTATAGTTTTGGAATGGTGTTGCTTGAAATGGTCGGAGGGAGGAAGACTATCGATGATAAGGTAGAGAACAGCAACCAAATCTACTTCCCAGAATGGGCCTACAACAGCCTGGATAAAGGAGAAGAGCTGGGAATCAGAATTGAAAAGGAGGGGGACGCGCAAATAGCGAAGAAGCTGGCTCTTGTGGGACTATGGTGCATTCAGTGGCACCCCGTGGATCGTCCGTCCATGAATACTGTCGTGCAAATGTTGGAAGGAGGAGACAAGTTAACAGTGCCTCCTAGCCCTTTTGCTTCTGCAGGTCCTGGAAGAATGCATGCAAATATGCCAGGGAGACCTCACTATAAAGCGTTGGAAGTGATCTCTGAAACAGAGTAGGCATACAATGATCAAGTAGTCAAGTAGATGGGCTACGCAAACATATCTGCAGACAGCGAGGCGTTCAATAATCTTTGAGGGTACTCAAAAGTATGCTGATGGGTTGCAGAAGCTGCAAGGGAGAGAAAAGAAAAGAAAATAAATAATGATTTTTATTTTCCTTAAAATAGTTTGATGGATTAGGCAATAATAAGAAAGTGATTGTATTCATACCACGTGGATATTTAATTTTTTTTATTGGGTATTAAAAATATTTAACCCATTTTACTCCTAGCCAGGTCAAGTGATGTGTGATGTAGAAATGGAGTGAATACAAAATAATTATATTTTCCTTTTAGAACATACAAATATTTTCAAGAACAAGATGGATGTAAGAACTTCTGAGTAAGACTATTTTTGTGTAAATTACTAAAATTTAAATTCATATTTTTAATAGAACATTAAAATAAAAATAAAAACATAGTTCACTTCAATATTTCAAATTTATCTTATTAAATCTCAAGTTTCCTATTACATAACTTCTTTATTTATGTAATTTTTTAAATGAGATTTAAATAAAGAAAAATTATTAAATTCATCCAGGAGCAATAGACGACTGTCAATTGTTTTAAAAAATATTTAATTTCTATTGATGTACAAACCAAGTCGACATTGTTGTAATAATAATAATTTTATAAGATAATATTTGATACTATAATAACAATTTCTTTTTAAAATATTTTTTATTTAAAAATATCTCAAAATATTTTTTTAAATTAATATTAATATTAATACATCAAAATTATTATTATTGTCATAATATAATTTTTGAATTTTTAAAAAACAAATATAAATAATAAAATAAAAAATAAAATTAAAACAACACAAATTAAAAGTTTAAAAACTAATAATAATTAAATTATAAATTTAAGAGATGATTTGATCAAGAATTGAAAAAATTAACAAGTTTAAAATTTTAATTAAATTAATTAATGCGATTACAAGAAATTAACATCTAAGGATCAAAGTGAATAAATAGGATATTTTAAGGAGTTTAATTAATTTTTTCAAGAGTATTTTTAAAATAATTAAAAATTAAAAAACCAATTAAAAATTTAATTGATTAAATTGAAAACAATAACTGACGCCTGAAATTTAGGGTTCAATGGCAATTTGATCGTGGGTAAAATTAAAAACAAAAAAGGATTTTCCTTGCTTAGGGACCCAATTGTTAAATGTGGGAAGGACAGGGATCAAATTGGAAACAACCATTTCAGTTGAAAACGGCGCCGTTTAACTATTCATCTCATTCTTCCTCCCTCTGATTCAACAAGAAACCCACCATGAATCATGGTCACGTCTCTACCCCACATTGTCCACCAACAGCTGCCATCCCACGATTATTATCCACGCC